>CABFOQ010001408.1:0-13491 GCA_900660455.1 Gephyroberyx darwinii | reverse complement strand
TTACCATTGCTGGTATCGTTTGGGAGACTAGATCGGGTTGTACGGGGAGGCCGGTGGCTGAGATCCAAAAAATGCGCTGGTGAAAAAATTGACAGGGTCGGATGGAAGAAAAAGAATAAGCCGAGTGTGCAGTGGTCTGGTGGCATTTGGCAATCGCTAACAATTGGTAATCGTACTTGCTAACAAGATTAAAGGAGATGTCATAGTGCCAACATTCTTAAGTGTTATGGGAGGAAAAACATTCAACCTACTGCGCAGTCTAGTGCAACCTGACAAGCCAAAGGACAAGTCTTATGATGAAATAGTGACAATTTTAGGAAATCACTACTCTCCTAAGCCACTGATTATTGCAGAGAGGTTCAGATTCTATAAAAGGAACCAGGAAGAGGGTGAATCTGTTTCACAGTTCGTAGCTGTACTGAAACGGTTATCTGAACATTGTGAATTTGTCACTCAATGACACCATACGTGACAGATTGGTGTGTGGTTTACGCAGTGAGGCTATGCAGAAATGACTACTTACTGAGGTCAACCTGAGACTGGAAAAGGCCATAGAGTACATCAATGGAGATGGTTGCCCGAGAAGCACAGCAGCTAAGTGTATCAACCCAAGTGCATAAGTTGTCCTTGAGTTCAAGAACAAGGCAGCAGCTGTCAAGCCATGCTACCGCTGTGGGAAAACAGGGCACCAGGCATCAAAGTGGTAAGAAAGGCCATATCGAACGTGCCTGTAAAAATAAAAACACCTAGACGTACAAACAGCACACTGAGACGAAGAAAAGTGACTTCCACAGAAGCAAGAAGAAACATGTGAATAAGATGGAGCATGAACAGGATGAACAGAGTGACTGTGAGTCTGATGATGAAGATACAATGCATGTTTTATCTGTTAGGGACAGTGATGATGAATACTGGGTCACAGTAGTTACGGACCTACGGACAGTTTCTACCTACAGGCCATCAGGCTACTGAACCGCTGACCTATACCTCATACCCTTGTCACTTTATGAACAATACTTATATGCAATGCACTTGCACTTTAAACCTTGCACATCTGTATCTGTATCACTATCACTGTATCACATTCATGTTTGCCAAACCTGCTGCTTTTCATATTTAGCCCTTAATCTGTTTTTATTGCTACTTTAATTTTATTCTATTTTATCTTTTTTACATACTAGATGTGTGATTCATGTGTACCTACCTTGTTGGAATGTGCCTCGTCCAAAACATTTCATTGTACAGTATGACTGTAAGTGGTGCTGCACATTTGACAATAAATGACTTGAACTTGAACTTGAACTCCCTCTGTTGACCACCATGTTCGACCTTCTGCAGGGACCAACAGTCTTCACTAAGCTGGATCTCATGCCTTTCGGCCTGACCAATGCTCCTGCCATCTTCCGTCTTCTCATTAACTACGTCCTGCGGAATATGCTTAACCATTCCATGTTTGTCAAGCTTGATGATATCCTGGTTTTCATCCGGCCCTTAGCCCTGACTAAGGGCTAAACTGAAGAGGCAGTCCTCAACCTCAAGCGGTGTTTCAGCATGGCTCTGATTCTGGTGCTCCTTGACCCCACACTCCTGTTTGTGGTCGAGGTGGATGCTTCTGATGTCTGGGTGGGAGTCGTGTTGTCCCAACCGACCACAGGGGACAATAAACTGTATCCATGCGCTGCCTTCTCCCATTGGCTTTCACCATCAGAACTACAACATTGGGAACAGGTAGCTGTTGGAAGTCAAACGGCCGTTGTTCATCTGCTTAATTTAACAGCACATGATCAAACAATAAGAATATAATTATTAATAAATATTTCATGGCTTCAAAATTGAAAAGTGGCTATGACCATGATTATTGGCACTGTTTTCTAATACTTTGTTGACCAGCCTTTGGCAATGATGACTGCTTCCAAACTTTTCTTGTAACCATCAATAAGAGAGTTGCGAGAAAAAGTTTGTGAACCCTTTTGAATTACCTGCATTCCTGCATAAATGGTTCCTAAAATATGGTCTGATCTTCATCTAAGTCAGAACATATGACACAAAGAGGACTTGGCAAATAACACTGTCCCATTCAAAACAGGAATACAGAATACCAATAATAATGTGAAAAAGGATATTTAACTTTGTGCCGTATATGTACCTGGATGTTTTCCAGAATAGCCACACATACCCCTTTTCCACCGACCGGTTTACGGGGCTGGTTTGGAGCCAGTGCTTAATCTCGAACGGTTCTTTGCGTTTTGACAGCAAAAGAACTCTCTCGGCCAGAAAAATCGGTTCCAGAGTAGCACCAACACTTTGCTGGTCTAGAATCAAGCACCGCCAAGCACCGCTTACGTCAGGGGCTGGGGGCGGGGTTATCGTGATCGGCATTTTTAAAAAACAGAGCTTCAGATAGATATATAGATAGAAACTTTATTTATCCCGAGGGAAATTGCAGAAATTGACATAAAATTGAAACAGCAGTGGTCTGTGGCGGAGACAAACCGTCTCCTTGCACTGTGGTCCTCCACAGAAATTCAACATAAAGTTGAGGGAGTGCAAAATCTTGGAACAAATCCAGCGCGCGATGGCTTCTGCGGGGTTCAACAGAAACGTCAAATAGATAAACAACAAACTGGAGAAATTAAAAAAGGACTACAGGGACTAAAATAAGGACCTTGGGCGAAGCGGCAATTGTCGGCCACGGAGAAATCCCCATTTCGACGTACTCGACTCAGTCCTCAGCGACAGACCGGCGTTATGCTGAGCAGAACATTGGTTTAACTACAAGCCATAATGTAAGCTATAACGTTAATGTTTTGTGAAGAAAATTCGCCGCCGATATGGATGAACTCATTAAACACACGCATTTAATGTGTATTGTTATTACATCTGTGCAGGTTGCTAAATCGAAGTTGTTATATATTGTTTCTGGCTAAATTGTGTACCGGTTCAGTGTTTGGTGCCGATATGGAGGAACTCATTAAACATTAAACTCTCATCAAGTGTAACCCTTGTTTGTGTAGTTTATATAATTCTTCCGTTAGCTTGGATCCAAGTGCAGTATACAAATAAGTGTAGTAAAACACAGGGTTTAATCTCGAACGAGAGACTTATACAGACGGATACAGTGACGTAATGATGTGGCTCTCTGGTCTGTCTCTAGCTCATGGAAAAGCAAACCGGTTCTTAGGAGGTTCGCAAGTTGAACCAACTCCGAACCAGCGCTAGCACCAGCCCAGCACTTGGTTCTGGTTGGTGGAAAAGGGGTAACAGACATCCTACAATTCCGATCATTGAGTTCAATTTTATTATGTGGTGATCTCAATCCTAGAACAGGAAGAGAGGTTGACAGTTACGAGAAAAAAGTCAGAACAATAGATAAACACAATGGGCCGCATTCACGAAACATACGTAAAAACATATTTGATCATAAAGCGTTTGTACAAACGTTTCTACGAACATAGTCTGATTCATCATTTTGTTCGTATCTGAATTTGTTCATTGGTATTATCAAAACCGATGTGTGTTTGGAAACATGCAGGAATTTGTTTGTGGGTTTGGAAACATGCAGGAAGGCACTCAGGATGCCTTCTTCTTTATAAACAAAAAACAATTACAGTAGTGCTAAACGTCATCACCAACAAAATGTTTCAGTGGCCTTGCAGAAAAAAAGACCTAATAGGCTGCAATGGTGTATTTGTCAAACTGTCCTTACAAGGTTATCCAACTTGTAATGGGTTGATCACATGGACTGAACGCCTTACAGATACAATAACATAGTTCAACCATCTGATGAAGATGCAGCCTGGATTTGATCTGTGTCAAACTCCAATGCAGACTGGACACCCAACAGTGAGGTCTCCAATTATGGAACTGATCCTCTGATCCATGTCAGATAGCACCAGTGCTCTGCCCTCCTCCTGTGGCTGATAATATGCACTTACTTCTTCTTATTCTTTTTTGCAATCTAGTTTTGTGTCAAACCATTTATTTTTAACAGCATTGACAGTGTTAATAATTTCTTTTATTAGTTCTTGTGACTCCACTGCTGATGCTTCTGAAAACTGTTGTTTTTTTCAAAAATGTTTTTACTGAACATATTGTTCAAACATTAAAAGCCTATGCTGGAAAAAGTATGTGAACCTCTAGGATAATTACTTATATGAAAGGGGGTAATTGAAGTCAAGTGATCCCATCAATAAGATGACATTCAGGTGTGGGTTAGAGGTGTGCTGTCATAGAAAAAAAAAAGTTTGGTTACAGACAGAGTCTGTTCTCTCTCAAAAAAGAGATGTCAGTGGACCACCAGAGAAGAGTTGTTGAGGCTGACAAGGCTGGAAAAGGCGACAAAAGTATTTTTGGACCTCCATCAGTCTACAGTCAGACAGCTTGTATACAAATGGAGAAAATCCAGTGCCATTGCTACTCTCCTTAGGAGTGGGCATCTAGCAAAGATCATACAAGAGCACAGAGTTTAATGATGACAGAGGTGTTCCACAAAGGTACTGGAACAATGTTCTTTTGACAAATGAGACAATAATTGAAGTTTTGGCAAAAGGGCAAAACATTATGTTCGGAGGAGAAAAAACACTGCATACCAACAGCAAAACCTCATCCCAACTGTGAAGGATGATGGAGGGAGCATCATGGTTTGGGGCTGCTTTGCTGCTTCAGGGCCTGGACGACTTGCATTGATGCATGAGCCAATGGCTCATGATCAGAACCTTAACAGAAGTTGGGTCATGCCGCATGACAACCCCAATAACAAAAGCAAATCTACATCAGAATGGATTAAATGGTGGACAATTTGCATTTTGGAATAGCCTGACCTTAAACCTATTGAAATGTTGTGGCATAACCTGAAGCAAGCCGTTCATGCAAGACATACTACAAATATCAATGAACTGGAAGAGTTTTGTAAGGAGGAATGGTCCAAAATACCTCCCAACCATTGTGCAGGTCTGATCAGCAACTAAAGGAACATTTGATTGAGGTTATTGCTCCTAAGAGGTTCCACCAGTTACTAAATATCATGGTCCACATATTTTGTCCAATCCGTTTGAACAATATGTTCAACAAAGACATGTAAAAGTACACATTTTTGTGTGTCATTTGCTAAATCACTTTGTGTTTATCTATTTTTATTACTTTGTTGAATAAATGAACTCAAGAGTTGCATTTGTAAGGCAGAATTTGAATGTTTGAAATTGAATGTGATAATTATTGAATTTAACTTTTAACTAAATTTCAAATTCAGTTTTCTTAATTCAGGTTTAGCATCCTGGGAAACATACACTCACATACACTCATAAACATACATGTGATAAATAGAACCATAAAAGGTTCTTCGGCTTGTCCCTGTGGGAGAACCTTTTTTGGTTCTAGGTAGAACCCTTTACAGATGGTTCTTCCAAGAGCTGAATGGTTCTACCTTGACCCGTCTATGAAGGGTTCTACCTAGAACCCTCTTATCTTCTAATGATTCTACCTAGAACCATTTAGCATCTTGAGAGGCTCTTAATATATTTTTGTGCATCATTATTTTGGTCTACATTTTACATGACCCAATCATTGTTAAAATGAATGAGTCAGTTCTTTTGTGTATATAATCATTAGTAAATGCAAATGTGTTTACAATTCCTATGTAAAACAAAAGTTTTATTTTTAAATAAATAAACCAAAAAAATATACTTCATAAATGCAATCTCTAACTAAGTCCACCCCAACCTCTTTTTTTGTGAGGCTCAACAGCAGAAAAACAAAACAAAAAAAGGTGGCTACCAATAATCTAATTGCCACCCACAGCGTTGTACACTCTTTTAACAGAAATAGATAACAGACTGTGACTCTTGATGCCAAGAACAAATTTCTCAAGGAAAGTAAGCGTTTTATCCAGCTCTTTCGGATACTCTATTCCAAAAACAGAATAAAGAGACATTAAGGTGCTCATGTCTATGCTTTGCTCTGTAAAAACTTCAATCCCATCCAGGTAAACTGTTAATCTCTCAGCCAGCAACAAGTTCCCCTCCTTTGGATCATACAACATCATTGTTGGGGTAGGCACGTTTGGCTCCTGAGAAACAACAACAGTGGTATTACATCACCAAGTAAAACAAAATAAAACATGTGACATAGAAATTTCATGTACAACAAGATGAATAACATGGGGACTTCCGGGATGTCGGAATGTAGTGTATATTGTGCATATTATCTAGCCTGACAGAGAAGTACAAGTGTGCTAAGGTTAGACTGGAAATGACTCTGACCCAGTCAAAGGATATAGTGGTTAGGAGTGTAGCGCCCATGGTTAAAACAGGGAGGAAGTGGAACCCAAAAGAGGCAGTACAGCAAGCACAGGCAGCCCTTAGACATAGGGACATCGTAGGCCAGGTGCAGCATGGGCGTGGGGGCTTAGGGCTGTGTGCAGGGAAACCTGTGTGGAGTAAGGCATCAGTGGTAGAAAAAAGTAGTTGAAGAATTACATCACCAGGAGGAGGTAGTAAGATGTACTAAGGCAGTGTCACAGGCAAAACAAGGGCAATGGGTGAATTGGGAAGGTGTAGAGAAGAGAAGTTTGAAGTGGAGAGAGTTGTGGAGCATGGAGGCAAGCAGAATTAGATTCATTATAAGGGTTACTTATGAAGTACTGCCATCTCCCCAAAATCTTAGTCAGTGGACGGGTGAGGATGCTGCCTGCCTGTTGTGTTCCAGCATATGTACGCTTAGGCATATACTGTCAGGGTGTAAAGTCAGTCTCTCCCAAGGGCGATACACTTGGCGTCACAATCAGGTGTTGAAATGTTTGACAGCTGCAGTTGAGGAAAAATGGCTAGAAGTGAATTCTTTAGCTGTTAGTAAGGAAGTTAAACAGATTGGATTTGTACGCGAGGAAGAAAAAGTTAGATCAAGGGAGCGCGCACGCAGGCAGGATCCAGGAGTGGCACGGTGGCGCAGTGCTTGCACTGTTGCAAGAAGGTACTGGGTTCTGGGTACTAGGTTCGATTCCCACCTAGTGACTCTGGGCTGCCCAGGTGGGTTATCTCCTGGGCCTTTCTGTGTGGAGTTTGCATGCTCTCCCCGTGCTCACATGGGGTCCTATTCCACGATAAGGACCCCAATTGAAAAACATGGAAGAAGAGCGGCATCTCCTGTCCAGTCCCTGACCATGACCAATAAACGTGGACGTAAAATCTGGAGCCCTTGGTCCCCGGGCGCCGTAGAGAGCTGCCCACATAAATATGATGTGCTGTGTGTGTGACAAAAAAAATGTGGATCAATAAAGTGTGATCTTCTTCTTCTTCTTCAGGACAGCTAGGAGTGGGTGGAGACTGGAAAATAAAGGTAGACTTGTTTGAGCAGTTAACTGTGCCGGCAGAAATAGTTAGCACTAGCCTACTGCTGGATGTGGTACTGTGGTCTGAGGTGCAGAAGCTAGTTTATTTTATCGAGCTCACAGTCCCCTGGGAAGACCGAGTTGACGAGGCAAACGAGCGGAAGAAAGCAAGATATACGGAGATGGTAGTGGATGAAGAACAGCGAGGTTGGAGGGCTCGGGTACGGCTGGTAGAAGTTGGCGTGGTTTTGTGGCAAAGTCGGTTTTTGCACTCCTAACCGAGTTGGGCATTCGTGGACGGAGCTTGAAACTGGCGATCAGGAATATGTCGCAAGCAGCGGAGCGAGCAAGCGAATGGTTGTGGCTAAGGAGGAAGCATGCTAGCTGGGGAGCCTGCTAAGGTAAGTGCTGCTGGGTTGTGCGGCCTTGTGGGTAGCACTGTGTATCTCGGAGTATAATACTGAGTAGAATAAAGTAGCGTAGCTTAACACTGTTTGGCTGTATTTATGGGATTGCACTGTGTCGTACTGTGGTATTGAGGGGGCCTGTACTGCTAGCTAGGGAAGTGCCCATCAGTCAAGGATAGGCATGGTGGTGCACACACACGCGCGCACACACACAGGGACGACCTTCCCTTTTCCCTAACCCGGGAATAGTATCCAACCGGGGTTAACCCACCCCGTGTTGACCTATCAGTTAGGCAGGCTTGTACTGATATGGCTAGGCTAATGCTAAGTCAAGGCTAGGATCAAGGCTAACCAAGGCTAGGGTAAATGCTAGGTTCATGGCAGGCATTAGATGGCGAGGGCTAAAGGGAGTTGTGAGGTGGTGGCATAGAGGGGGGTGTTTCCAGAAGGAAGGTGCCCACTTGATAACCCCAATGACGTGCCGCATACCGTTGTTGGATAGGGTAGGTAACTGGCGAATGGTGCCATCTGAGGAATGACTGTAGATCAATCACGGTGTAGCCTGATGTCTGCTATGGTGTTGCATCTGATGGTTATATCACTTGTTTGTTTGTTTTTTTGTTTTTTTGATCTGAATTGGGCTTCTACATGTGTTTACCTTGGATTTTGGCACAAGGGATAGTAACATCTTGTCCTGTGTATTAATGAAAGCTGCCCTTGGTGCAGAATGTCATCCAAAATAGTAATGCAGAGATGCCAACCTCAAATGATCAGAAAGTGTGATAAGAGGTCTACAAATGTGTAGTTTGTCACCAAAATGTGGAACAAACTTAACATTTTGTTAGTGCTTCTGTTCCTGTATTTGATTTTATTGTAGTCTGTTTGAAACTACTTGTTTTTATCTGTGCTGCTGCCAATCTTAGTGAGGTCACCCTTGAAAAAGAGTTTATTACTCTCAATGAGACTTCCTGGTTAAATAAAGGTAAAATAAAAAACTCCAGGGCAGCATATTAGTTGGAACCCCCTTACACTTACTGATGATGATTTGGCATATATTTAGGTCTTGTAATGGCTCCTTATCCTTTCTTCCTTTTAGCGAGTAGCCTGACCACAGATCACTTGTGCCAATTTTTCTCATCATCATGCAGACAGCTGCTCCCATGTAGCTTCCCCCAAGGGCCCTTAGGTAATGTATCTACAATTTAAATAAAAAACAAAAATGTTATAAAGGCAGTTATATCATTCTGGCTCCTCACTGACACAAATATTAACATTCTAATGCAAAACATTTTGAGGGGAGGGAGGAATCATACCATTTTTGTTCTTCTCATCTCCGACTCCAGCTCCAGGCAGAGGTCCATCAGCTCTTCCTTTGACTTGCAAGGCTTTCTGAGGACATCTGCCTCAGCTACAGCACCAGCACCTGCTGCTGTATGTACACTCCGTAGGAGCTGCAGGATCTCTCCTTGATTTTCTAGGATTTGAACCAATTTGATGAGCAAATCTGAAATGTTGGTCAATGCACAGACAGAAAAGATAAGTGGTTGCTGTCTGAAACATTTTTTAGTTCCATGGCTGCTTACTTGTATTGACACCCTCTAAACCCTGAAAGTTACACCTACTCCTACCCTGAAGGTTCTACCCCCCAATTTTGAATGGTAAGGATTTTGTAGTCTTACCTTATCGCCCATGCTGCAACCTATCTACTGCTATTATTTTGCAATTTTGCCGTGATAGCTAACCCTGTGTGCAAAGGCTACAAAAAACACACCAAACACTGAAACAGGGCTAGAATGAATCATTCCTATTACATTCAATTCAACGTTAAACTGAAAATGCAAAATAAAAAAAACAAGTTTGTAATGTAGTAATGTAGAATATGTGACAAATACCAGTAGTGCATTAACACAACATAACTTAACACTTCTTAATTCCATTGTTAGCTCACTTGTATTGGCAGGTCGATCAAGTCGTCTTGTTGGAGTGGGCGCTGTGTAACACACATCTATTTATTGTTGAGTAATGAACAGCAGTACATTTTATGTAGATGCTTCATCAGTTTAAGATTAAATTGAAAACTCGCATCTCATTTAACACTAGACCAGAACATATAAGTAAACACATAAGTAAACAAATAAACATACTTGCATTTGAGCTTTAGTTATAAATTTAAGTTTAAGTTGCATCCCTGTTACCATTCAATGGTCTGCTTACTTGATGCATCAGGTCTAGCATGAACCTGCGCCACTGCCAGTGTATTATGGACTCTTGTGTGTTCACTCTGTAACAAAAAACAACAAATTCTATTGAGTACAAATTCGATACACAGGATCTGATGTTAAAGCCACAATTTGCAGGGATTAGCCTATGACACAATATTGTGTCATAGGCTAATCACCATAATCCCTGCAGTCAGATCAAGATGGTAACATCATATCCTGTGTATTGATAAATTCATTACAAAGGACCCACAATTACAAAATGGTGGCTACCTTTAAAGCTGTAATAAACATTTTTGACTACTAGAGGGTGACAAAAGCAGCAACATATTAGTAAAAAAACTCACAGGAAAGCCACTTCTCCCTCCCTCCACTGCACTATGGAGACCACCCAAGGACAAACACTGCAAAGCAGCATACATAAAGGCTAATAGCTAAGCTAAAATGTACCTGCAGAGAAGTCTCACCGGTTACCAGCCTAGCTTTGGCTAGGCCTTTCTCCCACTGAAGGTTATGTGTGCCACAAACAATTACATGTGAAGAGGTAGGTAGCAAGTTTACTAATTTAATGTTTACTCCCTCGCTTCATCCATTCCGCCATTATGTGAAAATTTTCACAAATGGGCAATCTGCTGTTGACTGATATTTGGTGGCAGGTGATGTCACCTTCTATAGAGTACAATAGGAGGTGACATCACATGGTACCAAAGACCAGCCAATAGCAGATGGCCAGTTCCATACCCTCTTTTTCACCAGTAGGTGTTAAGGGTCACCACAAATTTGGGTTTGGGGTTTAGTTACTCTTTAAACAGCGAGGGAGGAGCTAAGCTAGTTAAAAAAAATTTTTTTTTAAAAACTTGGAAAGCTAAGGGAGGGAGCAGGAGGAGCTTCGTTCAGGACCAGAATTTGACAACAAGCGTTAGAAAAGATGTGAAAACAGCAACATAGCTGGTCAGCGTGTGTGGATATTGCTTTATATCATTATGTCTCAATGAAATCTCCACATAGCACACAGTTTCAGGATTGGTTACAAGGTCTGATATTGCTTACTGCGGGCCGTGTTTAACACAATATGTTGATTTGCATGGCGGCTTACTTGCTTGCATTAGATGTATGTGCCCCTGAGGATTCTCCAGACTTTCTTGGAGGGGTCCCTGTTCAAAATATGATTTTGATTACTGTTTTATTGTTGTATTGCTGTCTTTGCCATTTTGTCTGCTCTCCGCTGCAATCTGTTTCGTTGTGGCTTTATCACACTACATGTAGGATGTTTACCAAATCAGGGAATACACTTTACATCACTTCTTAAAGTTCCAAAAGTAAACAATATTAATGAAATTTACCTGGAATAATGTCCATATGTGAGGCTGCAATGAAATTAAAAGGTAATTTGGAACATTTTACTTTTGAGATACACTATGTGGCCAAAAGTCAGTGGACACCCACATTATTGAGTTCAGGTGTTGCAGCCATCCTGTTTTTCAGGGTTTGGGCTTGCCCCCCATAGTTCCAGTGAAGGGTAATCTTAATGCTACAGGATACGAAGACATTTTAGCCAATTGGGCGCTTCCAACTTTGTGGCAACAGTTTGGGGAAGGCCCATTGCTGTTCCAACATGACTGTGCCCCTGTGCACAAAGTGAGGTCCATAAAGACATGGTTAGACGAGTTTGGTGTGGAGGAACTCGACTGGCCTGCACGGAGCCCTGACCTCAACCACACTGAATACCTTTGGGAGGAATTACAACGCCGATAGCGAGCCAGGCCTTCTCGCACTCCAAAAGCTTGTGGAAAGCCTTCCCAGAAGAGTGGCGGCTGTTATAGCCGCAAAGGGGGGTCCAACTCCATATTAATGCCAATGGTTTTAGAATGGGATGTCCAGCAAGCTCATATAGGTGTGATGGTCAGGTGTCCACTGACTTTTGGCCATATAGTGTATGGCTATATCCACATTCCACTCACACACTGGAACTGGGTAAAAAATAAAAAAATAACAATATAGCTTACAATCAATGTTAGAAGATTTTTAATAAAGTACATCTAGATCCACTCAACTCATCGTCCATGTCATTGTCTGCAACATGAAATGAAGAAAATGAAATGAAATGAAATGAAATGAAAATGAAACGCTATCCACCTTACAGCGATGCTGATGGGCTGTATAGCTTCCTGGCCATGATATAACCCCAAAATTGGCAATTCTCTGTTATCTTTTGCTCTCTCTCCCTTCAATGCCATTGTATGGAGGAACAGGTCTGAAAATCACACTTCTAGCACATAAACAAATGCAAACAAAGCACATTTGGACACTATAAAAACAATTTTACTTACTAGTACTTACATACAATACAAACAAAATGAACAATAGTACAATACATACTATTAATTGTTCAGCGTTGGAAATATAGAGGGGCAAAGGGCAAAAATGCCCCAAGAAATCTCAGAATGCCCCTAAAACCCGAGGAAGAGGGGCAAATATTGCCCCCAAAATAAAAAAAATAAAAATTATTTCATATTTACCAATTCTGTAATATCCTACATTAAACCACCCTTTTATTTGGTATTTGGCAACCAATTTCATTTAATTTCCATTTGCTGGCGCTTAAACACACAAACACATAAAGTTATGCACTGAAGTCAGCTGTCATGGACCGCTATCTTATTAAACAAGCACAGATCCTGTACAGACCAGGGATGGACTGGCCATTGGGACTACCGGGAGAATTCCCGGTGGACCTCTCTATATTCTGGGGATTTAGCCAGGAATAAAGTTAGGCTATCCAGGGATGTTATCGCATCGGAATGGCGTTCCAGGAGTGAATTTGACGACGGAATGTGCGTTCCGGTTCTGAAAAAATAAATACAGAACAGTACTGGTGGTTGCATCTGTTTTGGGCACTTAAAGAAGTGTTTGGGTTCATTCTAACACCAAAGTTTGGACCTTTGGGCCAATCACAGTGCTTAAAAATGCAAAACTCCACCCAACCAGGAAGCTGGGCCACATTATACAAACACACAATCAAATAACAGGCACAGACAGTTTAATCTGAGCTGCGGAGCTGACAGGTTGTGTCTGCACATTCTGTCTTATTTTCAACCCAATGTGAGTGATAAAACAATGTGTTCAAGTGAATTTAACCCTTTAAACTCCCGCCTGCAGCCACATTTGCATCATGCTGTTTAGATGTCTCTAAAATTGAAACTGCCTGTGTTCAAGATACCTTGGTCATGGAGTTTAAAGGGTTTTGTCTTCCGCCTTTTGCTCTCTCTCTCTTCTAGGTCCTGAGAAAATCTCATGAAGTGCACTGCATCTTCATAAGTCTCTGTCAAAATGATTCATATAATATTCATGTGGCAACTTGCCACCGTACCGGGGCCATGACAGACAGAGACCAAGCAGGCAGGAGCAGAGTTAATGGCCAGCAGGCCGTTTTATTCACACCGACAATAAACCCGGCCCGATGTTGGTGGCAGTTGGCGCCGTCTCCCTCCGCCGACGCACCTCCGTCTCTCCCGGTGGGCCAGCCGCGAAACCCCAGAGC
>CABFOQ010001404.1:2034-12150 GCA_900660455.1 Gephyroberyx darwinii | reverse complement strand
CTAAATAGTTCTTTGCCCATTTTAATCTTTTCCTTTTATTGGTCAGTCTCAGATTTGGCTTTTTCTTTGCTACTCTGCCTAGAAGGCCAGCATCCTGGAGTCGCCTCTTCACTGTTGACGTTGGGACTGGTGTTTTGCGCGTTTTTTTTTGAATGAAGCTGCCAGTTGAGGACCTGTGAGGGGCCTGTTTCTCAAACTAGAGATTCAGTTGTGCCCCGGGGCCTCCCTTCTCTTTCTATTCTGGTTAGAGCCAGTTGGCACTGTTCTGTGAAGGGAGCAGTACACACCGTTGTGTAATCTCCAGTTTCTTGTCAATTTCTGGGAACTTCAATGGAATAGGCTTCAATTCTCAGAACAAGAATAGACTGACGAATTTCAGAAGAAAGTTCTTTTCTGGCCATTTTGTGACTATAATTGAACCCACACATGCTGATGCTCCAGATACTCAACTAGCCTAAGGAAGGTCAATTTTATTGCTTCTTTAATCAGCACAACAGTTTTCTAATGATCAATTAGCCTTTTAACATGATAAACTTGGATTAGCTAACACAATGTGCCATTGGACCACAGGAGTGATGGTTGCTGAAAATGGGCCTCTGTACGCCTGTGTAGATATTCCATTAAAAATCAGCCATTTCCAGCTGTAATAGTCATTTATCACATTAACAATGTCTAGACTGTATTTCTGATCAATTTAATGTTATTTTAATTGAAAAAAATTGTGCTTTTCTTTAAAAAATAAGTACATTTTTAAGTGACCCCAAACTTTTGAGCGGTAGTGTATATATATATATACTGTATATGTAAAGGCTACAAGCCAGTTGATATAATTTGTTTTCCAACAGATTTCATTAGAGTGACTTTATTATTTGATTTATCTGGCAAAGATGCTTTGGAAATGTAAGTATTAGTATATAGTATATAGCTTTTCAAACATTATAGACTGAAGCATGGGACCTATACAAGAAGTGAACCATTCCCTTGGTTACAGGATTGTATGTGTACATTTAACTCCCTCAATAGCCTGAAAACAGAAACAGAAGATGGACCTGACGTCTCTCAGAAGAAACAAAGTTGTGAAGGACATGCCTGCTGTGACCCAGATGCTTCAGCGTTGGCCAGAAAATCCCGTGAAGTTGGACATCTTCATTAATGCCTTGAATTTAGAAATATCACAAATACTGACCTATGAAAATGATATGTGCTACATAACCAACCAATATGTTTAACTTTACCTCTGTGGATGCTAATAAGACACAGATGATTGTTATAACATGAAACATGTTTTGTTTGTGCCTGTTTTCAGGTGTACAAGGAGTTCAACAGAGTGGTTGGAAAAAAACCTGAAACAAGAATTGGCTCTTGATCGTCACTGTCCTGGACTTGTTGAAATCTTCAGGTCAACGAGAGGCCTCACAGGGCAGATTTTGGATGATCTGCTGCAACAGACAAAGGTTGGTAGATTCAAGTTGAACCTACCAGTCTCAGTGTCATTTTAAAGTCAGCCTAACATGATATGGTAGAGCAGACCCATTCAATTGGTGGCTCGCGAGCCAAATCCGACCCAGCAGCAGCCTACAAGGGGTTAGCTGTCCACAAGTATTCTGCCCTTTCATGGGAGTTGTGTTTTATTTAATTATTTTAGAAATATACCCAAAAAAACAACAAAACAATCTGATGTTGAATGTAGATATATAGGCTACCAATATAGCTATGAAGATAATGTGGGATGACCAAGAATAGATGTAATCACATGCCAGTAATTTGGGAAATGCAGTCTTTATTCTTGGAAATGATATCGAAAACCAAAAACTCCTCGTAGTACCTTTTAATATTGAACGTTGATCACTAATTTTATGAAGTTGTCTCTACCACTGCTACAGCCCAGACCTCTGACACTGCTGACATCAGATGCCTTGTCCTGAGAGGCCTTCTAGTAGTTCTTGGCAATGACCCAACCTACAGGAAGGAATAACCCATTGAGTCAATTTACAATTCTCATGTAAAATTTTTATTTGTTCAAAATGTTGTATAGCTAAAATCATCATGTTCTTCATCTCTATGCCCAGGATGCTGATGATGAGGATTCGTACAGCCATGTGACCTCCAACAGGAAGATGTTGTGATGGTCTTGAGAACCTGCCCCCCCGGCAGTGTCATCTCTTTGGGTTGACCTGTGCCTTGCACCTAAACTACCCCAAGAACACTTTTGATTGATTTGATTGAGAAATCAGCTGGCCAGGTAAGACACAAATACAGTTTATAATGTTGTTTGATACCCAATAATTCATTTGATGTAGTTATGTTAAGAATCTGTTTAGAATAGCTTTATGAACCCAGTTAAATAAATAGCGCATGGATCACTGTCAAAGGGATTTATCAGGTTTTTGGACATATAGTCAGTAGTACGTTTTTTCAGAAGGCCAAGACCTTTGTAAAGCAGACAGATAAATACTCATTGAACTGGTAAGAAATGGTTGAAACACTGTTCCACCTTTGAAGTTGAATAAACATTCAAACAGACTGATGTTTCCTCTTTGTTTTCCACCTATAGTGCAGCTATAGCTTACATTGCATGTATTTAAAAAGTTAGGTAAAGTAAATTTGGAAATTTGTTGATTGAACTTTAGTGTTTGGGTTTTGTTAACTCAAAACGTTTAATTCAAATAACAAGAAGATTGAATTGAATTTTAGGTGATAGTAACTTAGTTAAAGAAACAGATCATTTTAAGTTATGGTGAACACAGTGTTAGTTCATTGTACTTAAACTGTTGATGCAGTGCTACTTATTATCTTATGTACATTCAACTTAAACCTCTTCACCAATGCATACACTATATGGCCAAAAGTATATATGGAGCCCCCTACTAGTTATTGAGTTCAGGTGTTCCTCAGGGTTTGGGCTTGGCCCCTTAGTTCCAGTGAAGGGTAATCTTAATGCTACAGAACAGTTTGGGGAAGGCCCTTTGCTGCTCCAGCAGGACTGTGCCTCTGTGCACAAAGCGAGGTCCATAAAGACTTGGTTAGACCAGTTTGGTGTGGAGGAACTGGATTGGCCTGCACAGAGCCCTGACCTCAACCCCAGTGGACACCTTTGGGAGGCCTTCTCGTCCAACATCACTGCCTGTCCTCATAAATGCTCTTTTGGTTGAATGGACACAAACTCCCACAGACACTCCAACAGCTTGTGGAAAGCCTTCCCAGAAGAGTGGCGGCTGTTGTAGCCGCAAAGGAGGTCCAATTCCATATTAATGCCCATGGTTTTAGAATGGGATGTCCAGCAAGCTCATATAGGTGTGATGGTCAGGTGTCCACTGAAGTTTGGCCATATAATGTAACTTAATTTGTTTAAGGCAACCGGTTTCCTCAATTTTTTAAAGTAAATTCAACTTATCTGGGCTTACAGTGTAAAGCACCACTAGTCACGCGGCAGCAACCAGTCTTTATGTAACCTTCTGCCACACACTGAGAAGCAACACAAGACACCGAGGATGACTCCCCTTGATCGACAGCTCTCTTTATTGATAGAACCAAGAGATTATTTACTTTTCCTGTCTCAAACTTAAAGGTGCTTCGTCAGACTGAACTGTGGGAATTTGTGATGAATTAACTTTTTTGTTGTTTTTGTTCCCACTTTCCCTCAACCTGCCTCGTCTACTTCTACTTCAGGTAGTGATTTTCTACTTTTCCCAGAATGCCTTTTGAAAAAACTCCAAAGAAGTTCATTTAACTGCATTCAGCTGTGTGTTTTACAGGCAGAGCGAGAAATAGTGACAGTGAGAGTTACAGCAAGACAGCAAGAGTTTCCAGTTAAGAAAAAGCGAGTCATGCTCCTTACTCAATACCCAACTTGTCTTAAAGCTTGTCTTGTCTTAAAATGCATCACTTCCTGTCTCCAGAGGTTTTCTCCCAGTAAAGTCCTACCTGACACCGAGTGTTTAGAGCAGCAGATGGAAAAGCTTCATGACCTGGTAGAGGTTACTTTAATATCACGGTCGTGAGCTCCAGCCCCCACCTTTTTAGTTGTTATGCCTCATACAGGCAGCAGCAGGTCTTACAAACATGCCGAGTCATCCCAGGGTAGTGATATTGAGCGCCGATATGATTCGCCACAGAAATACAGTACCTGCACAGGAACAGGAACATCAAAACAACACATGACGGGAGAGCGGGACAGACTGCCCACAGCTGAACAAACATAACTTCATACTGTCATATTATGTACCTTTACTCGACATTCAAGTGTTGAGCCATACCTTTGTGGCGGCAGGGTTTTAATAACATACATCAGAGACTTTATGAATTCCGCACTAACCCTGTCTGATGCCCAAACCTACATTCTTACTCTGACAATACCTGAGATATGTCCCCCCGGCTACGGCCGCCTGCTTCAAACAAATATCTACACTAAGCCTTTTTAAATGACGACTGTGCGTTCGTGGTAAAAATTCATCCGTGCTCCCTCCACCTCCAAACTTTCAAACTTCCTTTTTTTGCGTCAACAAGTTTGGATGTGCAACCTGCAATAACAACCTGCAGTTTAGAGAGTAGTAGTCCTGCTGGCGTGAAGTTACCTGACATGTGTGTACTCTTTTTTTGTTGTTGACATTATTGGGTTTTATTGCATTAACAGGAAGTTTGAAAGTTTCAGTTTTCATAAATGCAACGACTGTGGATACATATTCATCATTGATTACATTTTTGAAACCTTCCTGTTACCCTAGCGGATCCTGCCAGTGATACTGCCATGCTCTACATGGAGTGACACAGAACAAATTTTTCTAATTTCCTGAGATTGTTCTGCAACAGCACCTTCGGCTCTTCAAAGGCCCTTCAGCCGCCAGCCACCTTTGAACCGAACAATCTGTTCAAATGGGAGCAATTTCCAGCACGAGATGTCTTATCGGTGTTTGGCTGCTCTTTCAAAACACGGTGACTCAGAAATCTGGAATCTTAATCTTATCAACAGGAAGCAATGACACCGTCACTGCAGCAGGCGGCTTTTAGATCATTTCTAGTATGCACAAACATTTCATAACATGGTGGCGATCTTGTTTGTTTAATAACTATTTACGTTTCTATTAAAGTAAACTAAAGTAAGCTACGGCTAGCTAACTACTGTAACACCGTTGAGTGCTTGCAACACTGTTTATTTAGTTTATGAACTAAACTCAACATTTCTATAATTGCACAAGCTCCCAAACTTTCAATCATGACTGTATATACATACTGCATGTGTGTGTGTATGGATGATTCTACAGGAGTGGTTCAAATTGCTGTCTCCACCAAAGAAAAATGTTTTAGAAACAATTTTTTCAGATTTTCAACAGAAAGTTACATCATGTAGTGATGTCACAAGCTTTATATGAGATAATACTAAAGTTAAATATTAGTGGTTTAAATGCCACTTTATATTGGGAGGTAGTCTTCTCCACCTCAAAGCCTTGAATTTCAACCCTAACCCTAACCCTATCAAAACAATACCAAAAACATTTTTGCCAGTTTTTGAACTTTTTAATCTTGATATCTTTTAAATTAAAGTTGGAAACTTTTGTTCTATTTTGTGGATTTAAAAAAATTGAATACTTTAAAAAAAAAAAAAAAAAGCTAAAAACCCTATAATTGCACCAAGGAAACCAGCCTGCATCACTGTCCATCACAGCCACAAGGGGAGTCAGTCTGTTCCAACATTTTAAAGTAATTGCACTCCTAAGTCTGATTTTCAAATCAGTGTGTGACATCAACAGGTGTCATTACCGAACACTTATTTTTTTCATATTTTGTCAAAATTTTGGATTTTAGGCCAACACGGTATGTTTTATAGAGTCTAAATCCATGATCACTAGCCATGAGCTAGCTAGCATTTTGGACGTATGCCAAGAATAAATTCACGATCGTCACTACCATAACGGCCACTACCATAACGGTCACTACCATAATGGTCACTACCATAACACATTGCATTGCTTTGGTAATGATGTGTTTGTTACAGTTGATGACATTCATTAATTAATTCAATTCATTCAATAGAAAATGTTCATTACAATGGGAAAATTAATTGTAAAAATCAAATTCTCAAAATATGTAAAAATGTGTTTCTGTACCTTTAGTAGATTTGTGTATCTTAGACTTTGACTAACGCAGAAAAAAAAAATACAAATTTAAACATTTTTACACCCCCCAATTTGAACTGTTTCTGTAGAATCATCCACATATGGTATATAATGTATCTGGATATGAGGAAGCATGTAATATTTGGACGTGTATCTATGTTATATTATGCTTTGACAGGCTATTTATCTTGTATAAGGCTGATTGATGGCTGTGTTCACTGTCAAGAAATTGTTCCCACGTTATGAGCTCAGTATGTTTCACACAGACATTTGAAACTGTGGAGACGGAGCCCGGTGTTTGCAAACATAGCAAACGCTCTGCATTTTCCTGGAAAGGGAGTGATGTACTCCAGGGGTGAAAAAAAACAAGTGGAGCAGAGAAGTCAAAGGTTATGGGTTGAATGAAAATAGTTCAACCTGTCACAATGTTGTTTTTTTTAAATACTTTTTTGGTTTGGTTTGGTTGCAATGCTCGCAAAAGTACCGGAACACTGGAACAGCATGCACTGTTCTCAACAGCTTCTTTTAATTTCTTACCTGTTGAGATGGATGGGTTTTTTTTTAAATGGAGGTTAGCCAGTCATTTTTCAACACAGCTGGAAGGATCCTGCAATTCCACAGTATTTGCAGAGGGCAGGGGTCTGTAACGCAACACCATCTCTGGATACAGGATGTTCAGTTAAAAAGTACAGAGCACCATAGCGTTAGAATTGTGTGTCAGGGTGTCAATATTTGATGTGGTTTTATTTATTAAAGGATTGGTGATGTAACAACGGGAAATACAAACTAGATATTGTGGGTGTTCGAGGTGTTGTTCAAGTTAGGAGTTTGCGATATGTCACAAAAACAACAACATCCCATTTATGAGAGCTATGCGTTGATGGACGGCGTGGATTGGTGGAGTGCAAAATATCGCAACTCAGTCCATCAAAAAAAGTTTAAACTAGTTGGACTTTTGACACCGCAGAGGTAAACATTATCTGCTGACAGACTTCATCAGCCAATGAGACGGCTTCAAAAGGTTTCGAGACACGCCCACAACAACACAGCTGACGTGGTTTCAACACATTCTTGTCCATGAATTTGACGGATGCCGAATGTCACACGTGAATGCTGCCTTAGAGCTGCTCTGGAGGCAGAAATAATATCATTAGTTGAGTTAAACCTCAATGGGCGGAGCCAAAGAACCACTGTTTTTGTGGTTTGCTAAGTTAGCTGACAACAAGCTAGCAAGGGAACATCATTCTCTTAACTAATGGTTAACTTAGCTAAGTAACTTAGCTAGCTACTCTCAAAAACTGCCTGAGATATTAAGTGCTGCATGTTGCAGGATTTTCTACAGCTAAATTAAAGAAATGGCCCTTAGTGACTCACCCAACTATTTTTATTTATATTTATTAATATTTATTTAAGCAAGATGACAAGATGTCGCTGCTTAAAATGATTTTCAGGCTAATTAGCTGTAAAGGCTAATAATACAATGAACAATATTAGCCATTTAGCTTCACTGACTGCTACAAAATGTCAGTAATGCGAAGAACTGTGGTTCTTTGGCTCCGCCCACTGAGGTTTAACCCAACCAGTGGGATTATTTCTGCCTCCAGAGCAGCTCTATCCCCAGGAATATTATAAAAAACTGAAACTCCAATCTGCTCCCTTTCCGATCTCAAACCCACGACTCCTAGCATCATTACAGATGAACACACTCCTGATCAAGACAAATCAAATGCATGCACTGACTTTGGATGAAGGATAGTATTTAGTAATTCAATATTTTCTCTTGAACCACTTCATGCTCATAATCTTGTAGTATTATTAGTATTATTAGTATTATTAGTATTAATAGTATTATTAATTCTAGTAGAGATGGCTACTGGATACACTTTCATCATCATCTTGTGATTTGTCACCTTAAAGGTCAGAATCAAGACCATGCTCTTTGTGTGTGTGTGCGTGTGCGTGTGCGTGTGTGTGTGTGTGTGTGTGTGTGTGTTCGGGTGTGTGTGTGTGTGTCCTTGGCTGGCGGCTGCCCTCTCACACCAAAACGTTGTTTCTATCACCGTGTCGCCATCTTTGCCACCGCTTGTGTGTCACATGGCACCTTCCAGTAACACACTCCAGAAAAATAAAAGCACTATAAATAGAACTATAAATAATCTTAATTTTAAAAGATACACTGTGAAGCAATAGGTGGTATAGAACACAAAATAAAAAATAGAAAAATAAAAATCTATACTGTATAGACTTTATAGTCTGTAACAAAATATATAAAATAGACCGTAGACTGTGAAATAGTAAAAACAGACTCTAAAAATAGATTTTATATACTGTAAAAATTCCCAAAATAGAATTTATTTAAAAAAAAATACAGTCGGGGTAAAAAGTAGGAGTCAGACTAAAAAAAAAAAAAAAAACAGGTTGTATACATACATTAAAAAATAGAATTTATAGACAGTATATTTCACTTATAAAAGGGAAAAATTAGACTGGTTAGACTAAAAAATAAAATAATAGATTATATAGACTGAAAAAACAATACTAAATATAATGTATAGACTATTAAAAAATAGGGTTTATACACTGTGACACTGTATAAAATACACTATATAGACGTGGGTGAGATTGGGAATGGAGGGGTGATATGCTTGTTGACTTGAAATTAAAAGGAAAATCTCATCGTTGTATTTCTGATCTTTTCCAGAAAAATATATTTCAAAAAAGAAAATTGAAAACAGACTTCATAGAATGTAAAAACTTGATAAAAACTCTGATATTGAGGTTGATATTAAGGTTTTCAAATGGTGAAGATTGTGGAACAGAATAGCAGCTGGCAGAAACTAAATGTCACACACATACACACACACACACACACACACACACACACACACACACACACACACACACACACACACACACACACACACCTGCATCTAGACTGCTGCTGCCTTTCCTTTGCTTATCGGAGCATGTGCTTAACGTCAGTGTGTGTGTGTGTGTGTGTGTGTGTGTGTGTAACATCAGCCGCACGTGATCCTCTTACTGTACTGGATGCTGGCAGCAGCTCCCAGCGGCGTCCGCAGCCTCCAACCAGCATCCTGAGCTTATGTAAGCTGCAGCACCGGGGCACCGCTGAGGCTCCGCCCCCATCTTAAAGGACAAAGGAAAGCTCTTATAAATCATCAACGTGTGTTAAACATCATCGATCTGTGATGGTCAATACAGTCCAGGAGTTATTTGGTGATGAAGTGTTTTTGGGGAACCCACGTTCTCTCCACGTGCCTCGTCTGCTTCATATAGAAATACATGATGGTGTAGAATTGTTCTAGATTTTCATCATTTATTGATTACCTTTAAGTGGCGTGGCCCCAGGTAGCTCTCTGACTCATCCAGGCTGAAGACTAAGAAGAGCTGAAGACTCAGGCTGGCATCATCTTGTAAATCACTTCTTCAATTTTATTGTAATATTTGGATTTGATTAATTTTATCCTCGTTGTCTTGTCTGATTTTTATTTATTCTTTTTGTTTTATCCGTATGGATGGGACTATTTTAATTTCCTCTTTGATCTTTCTGTTTTCTTGACCTTTGTCCTTTTATTTACTTGGTTGTGAAGCACTTTGTAGCTTTGTTTTGAAAAGTGCTATATAAATAAAGATTGTATTATTATTATTATTATTGTTATTATTGTTGTTATTATTGTTGTTATTGTTATTGTTATTATTGTTGTTGTTATTTTTATTTTTTATTTTTATTGTTATTACCATCTATCTCCTGATTAACACAGGCGTTTCATATCATATGACAGTATAGACAGTTGTTGATCTGCCGTCAGTTACCTGCAGGAATAAGAAAACTTCACCATCAAACAACAAAATGGACCCAACAAATACAAGGTACACAACCAATAGCTGTTTTTAACTTTAAAAATGGTTTAAGGTGGATTTTCCCTTTAAAGACACAATTCAATTCCATTCAGTTCCTCTGTAGATAACACCCCCCCCCCCC
>CABFOQ010001403.1:0-11657 GCA_900660455.1 Gephyroberyx darwinii | reverse complement strand
ATTCCAGGGGACGACATGGGCGCCTGGTAAAAGTTTACTGTCACAAACACTAATTAATCACCGCACCGGCGGCTATTAATCATATATTAATGAGATGGTCTCTTTACTTTGGCCTGTCCGGCCCCCCCCCCTTAGCCCTGTGGCCCCTGGAAGCCACATTGGGCAGAAAGCATCCAGGACTCAATTAATCTTCTAGCACCTCCGCCCGCTCACAGACAAGACACCTTCATTGAAAAGAGGCAAATAGCGAGGACATTTAAACTGTCCATATTTCAGCGCGTATTTTTCAGGACAGTTAATCACCCCAGGGGTACTGTGTGGAAATTCGGCTGTCTCTTTTTAGACGCGAGTATAAAAGACCGCCAGACAGAGGGATATATTGTGTCTTCATTCAACATTTAATCTTTTCTAGTTGCAGAAAGGTGAGAGTGACGGCCGCGAAATGGACTTGGCAGATTATTTCGAGCGATGCCTTTTTGATTGTTGAAATTGCGCCTCTAAAACACATTCAGCGATGTCAAATGAAACCTCATGTTGTGGTCAACCCCTGCTGTCCCTATTGCTCCCAGGGTATTGATTGGCCTGTTCCCCTAACTGTGTCCTCTGGACATAGAGTGCCGCTGAGGTGTAGAGCTGTGGAGCAACGAACGCGCTTGAATAAGATCTCTGCGCCAAAGTGAAATGTCAAGCAGCCATTGCAAGCTAATGATAATTGGATGCCGGCAAGACAGTGCTGCTTAGAGTTTATTGTGCGAGCGCCACAAAAGGGAGATTGATCAAATCTCATCCACATTCTTTTGATAAGAGTATACAATCAGCATGGAGGTGTGGTTCCCTTCCACCAGCGACCATGGTTTTATGCCCCAGTTTATATTTCCCATGGAGATGAATAACTTGAGAGGGTGATTTAGATGTTCTGGAAAATTACATTAGTCCCCCCCCCGGCCCCTCAATCCTTCGTGTTCTCTGGAATTGTCCCTTATAATATTAGATGGTTCAGAGTAAAATATGGTCCTCCTCTGACAGGCCCAATCTGGTGCTGAGGGTACAGTAGGAAAGAGAGGCAGTAGGTGGGTAAAAAGTAAAACTATCATGTTGCTGTTTTGAGTTATTAGGGACATCCTTTGTGATGCAATTAGTTGAGGCTGTGGTGGAATTGCACACTACGCCACGATCCAGCTGATTGCTGACCACAGTCCCAGCATGCTTCACTTTGAGGTGATTCCAATGGAAAAGCTTTTAGATGTTCAGCTCCATTAAATAAACTCTGTTCATCCAGTTTATATGTCACTCCTGGTTATTGTCAATCGACCACAAAAAAAAGGTCCACTTTGCAGAGGAGGAATATATTTGTGCAGCTCCAAAACAAGCGTCTCAATGTGCAGTTTAATATTGTTTACACATCTATTATTATCAGATAACCTTGTCATTATAGACAGATATTTGATCTCAAAGTATATTTGATTCAGCGTGTATTCACAAAGGCCAAAAAAATTAATTCTCTGCTCAAATTTGACAACAACTAGGCATACATACTTCCACTCCAGTGACCCATGTTTGATTCCCAACTCATGCAAAGAAGCTTGAGGGAAGTTTTAATTTCAAGAGAAACCCTTGACCAAACTGTTTCAGTTGTGTTACCTTAGCCAAAGTTCTAGTTGATCTGAACCTAACCCTGACCTTAACTGAAGTTGTTTTACATGCCTAAACTTCACAGTTATGCCTTCACCTTTTATGTGACGAACACGTGAAAACAGTGTGTCCATTAGTCACATCATCCTATCTCGGTGGAAGAATGTAATGTTCACATGAGTTGTGTTCACAACACATAATCATTTCACACATTTCAGTCTTGTCCTGAGATGCTGGACACAGCAAGCTATTCGTTATTTTAAATGCATGAAACCAACAGAAATGTCATGAAATGTCATGTTTTTATAAAAGTAATAACCCACTGTAGGCTATTACATGTGGAAATGACATTACAGCTAATGCACAGTGCATAAGTCTGACAATAAAACTCTGTCATGTGATTTCCATATACAGGTACCAACATATGTTGCAGGTTATGGCTTAGAACCTTTTTGGTTCACAAACCCTAAAAACAAAGGGATGCCTACTCACAACCCCCCCACACACACACCGAAAGCTACACCACATGATCATTTTTTTTCAGGCTATTTCATTTGTTTTTATTATTGTGTGAAATAAAATTATTTCACAATATATATAAGACATACATGTGGCATATATTATTATGGTACTATTTTACATCATCACACCATCATAGCCTCCCCGCTTGTGAGCTACAAGGTCACGGCCTTGTGGGGTTGATAGTCAGTAGGCTTTGTGTCCTCCATGGTGAGAGACATGCAGCACTGTGTGCCTGACCTGTGTGCTTCCTCTGCAGAAATGTTTATCACACGTTGGGCATTTATAAACTGGAGGAGTGCATTAAACAGTAGAGGTGTCAGTGCATGCTGATGGAGAGAGCTGCAGTATTGTCCCTGCCTTATGCAGATCAGCCTAGGGGTCAGCCAGCCTACACACCCGGCCCGACTCCAGCCACATACTAATGCAGACAGTCCAGACCAACAACTACAGTATGCAACAGCCAAAACTAGACAATGTACACAAACTAATACATGTGAGCCTCACCTAAGGTTATGGGTTGATTACACTGAAGGTTCAGGATGTGTTGAATGTCGATGGTCACGTCTACCGGTCAGTGTCTAAGCTCTATGAAGCTCAAGTAGCGAAAGCCATCGCCATCTCTTTGGGCATCGGCACTTTTCTCCAGAAATGCGGCTTGCGCCGCATTAATAGAACAGAGCTAAATGAACCATGCCTCCACTTGACACCTGCAGGATCCCCCAGCGCAATAAAGCAAATGGTGTGTAAAGTTATAGAATGGGGTCCGGAGAAGTTTAAGATGCAGGTTGACAGACTGTCGCGCTGGAATACTGAACTAATGGGCCCCCGGAGGAGCTCAATGATTTTACATCCGACATAAAAAAAGAAAAGCCATTTCATACTCCCTGGATGAGCAGAAATTTTCCCTCACGGTCTGACATTCTTAACTCGGCCATCAGTAACCCTGCAAGCAAGTTTGGAGACGACGTATCGAGGAACGGCTACAAACGTCCCTTTTCAGCTTTGTTTTCTCCAGAGAAAAGAAGAATGCTCCGGTCCCAGCCTGTGCAGTTCATAATCCTTTTGATTTTGAGTTGCAAAGAGTTAATGTACACAAGGTTGCTAATGGGCTGAAAACCATGGCTCCCCTGATGGTGGAGGCCTGCTGTTTAATTACTTTTTAAACGTATGCTACAGCGGCACACACAGGCAGGCTGTTCTGGGTGGGATTAGGGCCCATCCTGCTGGAAGACTGGGTTTGTCTTTCAAACAGACCTCTGGCTGGCCCGCACCTTGAGGGAGCACACAGATATGTAAAGATATACAGTATATAACCTCCGGCCCACATGTGTCATACCCCTGATCTAGCATGAGCCGCAAATTGACAGCACAAGCAAAACAGCGCTCTAACCTTTCAGGGAGGGCCCTGTCTTCGAATGATCTTTACGGGACATTTGTTAATACCCTTTTAAACAGATACGTTATGGACTCAAATCAAACCGGAATCTGAGACAAATGATCATAATTAACCACTCAGGCATCCATTGGAATAATCGGGGCATGTAAAACCGTGGGCCAAAACAGAATCCCATTTCCACCAATGACCTCCAGACTGCGACACTTATCTGTAATAATGGCCCCCAAGTGGAGAGATGACATAATAAACATGCGACCCTATGGCCAGGTTTGTCAGAGAAATGTCCTTTAACTGCAGATACACTCTCTAATTGGTTTGCCTCTCTCATGGTGAGAGGAGCCCTCTCTGTAATTGCCCGCCAAAAGGAGCTGCAGAGTGTGCGGGAGCGAGGCGCAGCCCCCCGTGTAGGTCCGAGCTGATGGGTGCACTCATGTCCTTCAGTACATTACCCAGGAATCACCTGAGGAGGGTGACACAGATAGATCTCCCTCATGTGCCCCATGGGGGAGCCTGATGGCTTAAAAGCAAGGTAGCCACGGGAGACCCATTGACCTGAGGACAAGAGATGGTGGGCATGTGTGATGGAGTGGGGGTTGAGAATAGAGGACAGAGAGAGGGAAGGGGAGAGGACAGTCATCTGTGCACTCCTGTCACTTGGTCCCTGTGCAGTCAGTCACTGTTGCTTTCATCAAGGACAGTGCTGGATCCTATATATGAACACACTGGCTCAGGCTCACTTTGTAAACGTGCAACGTACACACTTTGGATAGCCGACTATGCATATCACTCTAAATGTCTGTATTCAACATTCATTATTCTATAACTATGTATGCCTGATGCAGCATGGTGTATAGTTTGGTTGCTGAGGTAGAGAGAAGTGTCTTGAGTGACCCTTAATTCATTGGCCAAGAGGAAATTATACTGAATAGAATGAGATGCATGAAACAAGTTATGGTTATTGGAGGAATGACATTACTGGGGCTAAGAAACGTTGTAGTGTCTAAGGTTTAAAGTCCACGGGCTTGTGCAGACATTCTACTAGTGCAAAAATGATAAGTGATAATAAAAAGCATGGCAATAGATATAAAGAGGGAGGTTTTACAGGCAGTTCTATAGTAGTCCACAAATTCTGGGTGATTGTAGGGGATGAGGCTAAATAGGACGGGTTAGTAATGAAGAAGTGGTTTAGGTGCTAGTCTTGGTCTTAATGGACCGGTTCCATCTCCATCTCCTACAACATAGTTTTTGGAGCAGAAGGATGGGCAGGGTTTGTGGCAATCCTGTCCTTTTCTTCTTGCTTCAGAGCAATTCTTTGATGGAGGGCAGATGACAGCCAATGAACCACTCAGCAGAGCAGACAACAGGCCAAATCGTGTCCTTGGAATGAGGAGAGGTGGCGCGATACCCTACTATATAGGAGGATGTGAGGATGCTTTCGATTGTTCATCTGTAAAAATGGACCTGGGTTGACATGACATTTTTTACATTGTTATGCAGATGACAGCTGTACTTCTACTACTAATCCAAGCAACATGAAGCAATTAGACACGCTCCAAGAATGCCTTTGGATGTCTCAACACCCTTTTAACAATTAAATGAAGAAAAGTCTGAAGTTATTATTGGTCCAGACACATCAAATGCACATATCACACAACATCTTGGCCCTTTGTCCTCTAATGTCTCCTCTTGTTGCAGAAATTTGGGTGTCATCTTTAATTTTAAAAAAAAGCTGAATTTAGACAACTATGTCACAGTAGTTGTGCAAAGCTGTTTCCCAAATTCCCAAATTTCAGGTCAGAAAAGATCAGATCATTTCTTTCAAACAAGAACCTGCTTTAATCCTCGACTACTGTAATTCATTGTATACTTGGTTAAGCTAGCAGAATCTTACTAGACTGCAATTAGTCCAGAATGCCCCAGCTAGACTCCTGATGAGGTCCAAAAAGAGAGAACATATTACTCCTATTTTAGCTGCCCTTCACTGGCTTCCTGTTCAATTTGAAGATTTAATGCACCTGTTAATTAAATACTTACCTACCTGCCCACTAACTAACTAACTAACTACTGAAGAGATCAAACTGGTTCAGTCTCTACCAACAGATTCAACAGATTCAAATTACAAGTTGGCCAAAACTTTGATTATTGTCTTCAGTTTATCATGTCCCAGGTAACGTAACATCAAAATTACTATATTGCATATTTTTCCAGGAAGTTTGAAGTTCACTGATGGGGTCTACTGCTTTGCAAACTGCCATGATGTGTTCTGTTTGTGCTATACCATAGAGCAACTAGTGGTTAGAAAATAATCTCACATTATTCCTCCAACTTTTCCAGATATTCAAGATATCATCTAATCATGATAAAATAACCAAGCTGGAATCGTTTAGCTTACATTTCTTCATGGACATATGTGTCATGTGTCATAAAAAAATCATAAAAATGTATTCTTTAATGTTGGTAACAGCTGGGGACATGGCTCATCAAATATAAAGTATGTGCAATTTTACTAAAACTGATTACATGCCCCTATTTTTGTTTATGTTGATATAAATTCACCAAAGTAGTTTTTCTTGTCATCTAAAATCATTTCTTAATGTCTCTTTAAAGTAGGACAGTAATAGGTGCTCAAAGCTGTTCAGTATGACTGAGGTAAGTGCCCCTGGCCTGAACGTAACAAGGGAACAAGAATGGATGACTTGAAGGAGGTATGGACTTTGGAATGGGATAAGGCACTGGTGGACGCTGAGGCCAACAGGTTGGGACGATGTCTTGAGGCTTCCAGGTAAAAATCCATCGGGCCCTGTGGTTTCCTTATGTTTTCACATCAAGGAGGGAGATGGGCAGCAGGGCAGGTGAAGGAAGGGTAAAGAAGAGCTGGCTGTTGAAAGAGGGAATTTGGGGCAATCCTGACATTCAAAATATTTAAGAGGGGTGTGTGGAGGTGGGGGTTGCCTGAAGGACATTTGGCAACTGCCACGCTAAGCCTGAGTCACCGTTGGCAAACTGACTCTCCGGTCTGGTCCTGCAACGAGACTTGGCAACCTATATGGCCGTGTTAGGATGCGTTACAGCCAGGTGGTATTCATCTGTGTTTCTCTTCCTGTAAGGCCGCACCGTGATGTTCCTCAGGGTCCTAAGCTCCTGTTGTATTTCACAATAGTCTTCTTGGGAGAGCAGGTTTCCTTACAAGAAATATAGGAGCAGATAATGTCTTTGTAGGTGTCGGAAATCAATCTTTGGACTGTGGTGGTGTTTGTCTGCCCTCAGTTTTGTCTGCATGTTGGGGCCATTTGGACCATTGCATGGCCAGCCGATCAGAATGAGTGTAATGCACATTTAATGATAGAGTAAAAGTGGTCCAATATTTTTTTTCATTCACAGGTTGGGAAGTTTACCCGTTGTTTGTATTTGGGGAGTTCTTTGCTCAGATAATTCAAGCCTGTCAGTGTGTTTATAAGACGGTCGGCTTGGGAATGGAGTCCTCCGAATATAACCGGCCTCCTGTGCCTGCAGCAGGGCGGAATGCCTTGGTCAGCTCAGCGCCGGCATGTTTGTGGACAGCTCAGAAGAAAACTTGTGTCTGTGTGGTAATGTTAACATTAATGTTATGATTGGTTGGGTAGAGGGCCTTTGATGACACGCTTAATGAGAGGTCTTAGGGAGCAGCCCAGCGGGGCAAGGGGGAGACCTCCCACATCAAACACTAGCCCCCTTCTCCCCTTCTGCCCCTGGAAAAGTCAGTCACTCTCTCACTCAGCCCTTTCCCCCCCGAAGACGCTCGCTTTCTTTTCCGCTGTGCAAAGCAAGGCTAGGAATGTCATCTTGCACGTTAACAGGACATGTATGTATATGTGTGTGTGTCTGTGAAGCATCTACACATAGATTCAGCCACACAAGACGGCAGCACCAGGGAGGAAAGATGAAGGGTAAAGTGGCTGCTGTTCAAAAACTAAGCTTGATAGCAACCTGTGTCCATAGTTAGATCCTGTAAGACATGGAGTCTTGTTGCTTTATGGTCTCTGTACAACCTTTCATATTCAGCCTGCTGGTCACACAACATTTTGTGAAATGAGTTATGTGTCAAAATGTAAATAATGTGCTCTGTCCACAAAAACTGAAAAAAACACCATGAAAGGATTACGTGGAGGAGACACGACTAGAAACAGGTAGTAGAAATTGAAACACATTGAAATAGTGTGGTGGAAAGTAAAGCTGTGGAGGTTGAGGTCACAGATGGGCATATACATTGACCTTCAATTTTTCTTATTTAACCATAACAAAACCCTTACACTGACTTGGTCACATGACCTTAACCAAAGTTCTAGTTGCCTAAACTTAACCATTAGCTAACGTTTCCACATGAAGAACAGGTGAAAATGACGTATCCACTTCTATTGTCACATTATTCTTTCATGGCGGAGGAACTTTATTCACATTATTCTTTGTTCACATTATTCATGTAACACGTAATCTGCGTTTCAGAGTTCATGCTCGTTTGACAAAACTGTATGACATTCCACTACAACCTACACTTGAATGTAATCTAAATAAGTGGTGTGTCATGTGCCACACATACATGATGGATGCACATACCAGTCAAATAAACTCTCAGCACACCATGTTACCGAACAAGTCCAAACACAGCTATTCACATCTCTGTAGATATCGGGTAGGGGGTGGGGGGGGCTTTCTGTGTGTGTCCCGTTCTTCCCTTCCCTCTCAGAAGTTTACTCAGCTTGGGAATTACATCTTACAGATGGCTGGCTACGCAAAGGGGAACGGGCTAATGTCACAAGGGGAAAATATTATTGCAGGACTGACCTCTGTTTGAAAGTGCTCCGAGTGAGTGTTTTCTGTGAGTCCTGTAGCCCTGACCCCCGCGAGACATCGTCAACCTCATCAAAGACTTCACCACGTCGGGCTGCGTTCACTAACTTCGCTTTCACATCATCTCTCAAGTGAAAAGTATGCACATACGGCAAACGATGACAATGAGGTCAGCGCATATTTACAAAAGATGCCCGGCAGATGCACAAGCAAAAAATGCTGTCTAGCCCTATCAGGCTTAAAAACACAATACATGTACATTTAAGTTTGAATCATATCTCATAGATCCAGCTCAAACTCAAACTCCCGAGTTTACACACATTTTGGACATCCAGCTCTTGCACATGGGCCAGAACCATTAAAGCTTTCTATTTGAGGAGATGTAAGCCCAGAGTGTGTTTTCTCAAAGAGCCAAAAAAAAATCCTTGCGGTATTTACTCTAGACCACGCTCCAGTGATGAGCATCCCTTCTGCAAATTAACATCAAAGTGTGCCTCGCTAAAAGGAAATGCTTGGGAAGTATATTTAAAAAACTCAGTGTGATTTGACTCTGGAAGCTGGAGAAAGAGAGGGGAGTCTGTTACCAGGGCCCATCATAGTGCTTACATCACGGAGCCTATCTGGCTGTAAATGTGCAGTGGGAAGAAAAAGGCATCGACGTTTAATGTCAATGTACGAGATTAACACAAATCGGTTACAGATATGTTTAAGATGATGCTAATCTTGATTTTCTGCAGAAAGAAAAAATCTCCCATGATGCAAATGTTAGTAAATTCCCCACTAAAGAAAAGGAAAGGAAATATCTACCCAGTTCATTATAGGGATAATTCAGGCAATTACGCCGTGTCGCTATGAAAGACTCCCACCGGGGAGAAAACAAAGAGCGGTTTCACAAACCAACCTTTTTTAGCTAAAGGACCCACAGAGGCAGACGTGGGAAAACTTTTGCTTTTCTCGACACAGCTGAGGATGTCCAATGCGAGACATCTCTCAATCGATTTTCTCAATCCCAGCAGACATCTTATGGCCATATGATGACCTACACTGATAAATACAACACAGACATACTTGACAAATAGAATTTATACATCACTATTTTGAATTTTTTGAATTTGTCGGATTGACATTTTCACTTTTCAGCACGAACACAGAGGTTTAGAAGGTGTCAACCACTAACGTTAACTGGGATCACAGGAATGTTGACCTGATCAACACAAATAGGAAAAAAAAACCTTGACAAGTATGACCTCAGACACAGAATGAAGAACATTATCTAGGTTTTTGATGTGTTTGTGTGATTTATGAGTGTGATTCTTAGTTTTCAAAATCAAAGTAAGAAAGAGGTATCATGCTATCTATCTGTCTAGGTGGAGGTGGTGGTGAGATTTCTGCTCCCACACAGCCGGTCCAGAACTGACATATGTCTTTGAGCCTTCAGACATTAAATCCACCTCTCCTGGTGCCTGTCACATGCTATCATCTCATGACTTTATGGATATGAAGCTCACGGACATGGAGACCTGTGTGTAACCTGCCAGCCTCGACCAGCCAATGGGAGCCCATCAAAAAAAGAGTGTGTTGTGACTCCTGGCTGATTGCCGATGAGCCTGTTAAATGGTAGCGCGATAGTAAGGATGCTACCATGTAAGTAAAAGGACAGCAGCATGATATATGAGCGTGACCAAATGTTTAAGGGAACTAATGCGTCATATGTGACACAGGTTGAAGGAGTTGGCTGTGAACTTGGCCTTTGGGTGATAAACTGTCTGATGGCTCCTAATTTAAGATTATGCTGTGCGATTTGAGTTATGTGTGTAAATCTATATAACTATCAAGTTTGAGGCTTTATTGAAGATGCTCTGTTGTATTTGTGTAATTGCATTTATTTTTTAAATTGTCGCTATTGTCGTTGGAATAAATCAAATTAGGTGAATTATCATTGAATTTTAAGGCTGATAAAATAAAACAAATATAAAATATATATAAAAATAAAATATAATAAAAATCTCCACTCTGAGGAAATCACTGGTGTCCATGTATTTCAAATTGACATCAGGCTGCAATTCCCATTTGCATCAATGGAGGGCTGTACTTCACTCCTCCTTCGCCCCGTCAGCAGCTTGGTGTCTCATACATGCAGTGTACATGATAGAGAACACACCAGGTCATGATCATATGGAGTCAAGTGAATGAAACACAACTGCAACATTTAATATCCTCAGTTAGGTCTGATTGAAAATGACAGTATATTTTGTGTAACCTAATTATATATAATATATAATAATATGTTTGTATTAGCATGTTTGTTGTGTCAGGTGAGCATTATCCCTTGTCTATTGAAAAGGACACATTTGTATTAATTTATTCTTCATAGATATATATTCACAAATACACAATATCATTCTGTAGCAATTTTCTTTACTTGAATTTTCTTGTAGGTTAATTATTTTTCTGTGTTAAATAAACTTACAATGAAATCCAATGCTTATTATAAAGCATAATGAGTTACAGAAACTCCATATTTGAATTTTGACTACAAGAAAATCCTACTGTACAGTAAACTTTATATATCTGACTTAATATCACACAAACGCCTTTTTTAATATATCTAGGTTTACAGTGATAAAATCTATTAAATGAGGTCAATTCTAATGCCTAATGTCCTATCTGCAAACAATTGTGAACCTGTGTACATTTTGTGTAAAAGGAACAGTTCAATTCAGTTGATCTGACTTGATCTTTTTGAGGAAAATGACACTGTAAACTGTCATATATCCATCAGTGGTACAGGGATATTTGTTTTGGTGTAAGAAATGGAAAATACAAAATTCAAAATAAGTTTGAGATTTGTGTACTAAATATAGTCATTTAATATGTGAATTAAAATGATACCATTAGTAATATACATACACCCTAACAAAGTATGTTGTGTTGATAATGACATATTTGTGTTACTTTTCAACGTATATTTGTAGTCGTTATGTGTTCTTATTAAAACGTGTTGCACATTTTTAGAGTGTATATTTGATATCACTGTCAGCATAATCCTCCAGATTATTAATTCCCAGAATCCTTTACTAGAAAGTATCAGGAATGATGTGGGCTCCAGATCCAGTAGAGGCCAGATGAACTCAATTCCTCTTTACTCAACGTTTGTAAAAAGGGCCCTTCCAGCTGATTTAACACACACACATACACGCTTAACTCATCCCCCTGGTTAACCAAAAGGCTGCTGCTGCTTAAAGTGATTTTCTCCTCCTTTGTGAGACGGACTGCATGC
>CABFOQ010001394.1:38694-56347 GCA_900660455.1 Gephyroberyx darwinii | reverse complement strand
ACTTGAAACTTGTATATTTAAAAGTAGAAACTTTTTGACTTTTACTCAAGTGTATTTTTACCTAGATACTTTGACTTGTAATTGAGTAAGATTTTGAACAAGTACCCATACTTTAAGTAGAATTTCTGGATACGTTTTACACACCTGCCACCCACACACATACAGAGATAGAAATGTGTGTGTGTGTGTGTGTGTGTGTGTGTGTGTGTGTGTGTGTGTGAAAGGGTAGGGAGGCCTAGCCAACCAGAATTACAGGATGGGCAAGCACCTCGGTTAATAACGCAGTGGGCCACTGGACTCACAGCTTCCCCCTAAACTATCAAAAAGATGAGAGGGTGCCATGGTGGCTTAGTGGTTAGCACTGTCCCCTCATAGCAAGAAGGTCCCGGGCTTGATTCGGGCACTGGTCCTTTCTGTGTGGAGTTTGCACTTTCTCTCGTGTTCATGTGGTTTTCCTCCAGTTGTTCCGGTTTACTCCCACAGTCCGAAGACATGCAAGTCAGATGGAATGGAGACTCTAAATTACCCATTGGTATGAATGAGTGTGTTTGTCTTTCTGTCTGTGTTCACCCTGTGATGGATTGGTGACTTGTACAGGGTGTTTCCCTGACTGCCGCCCAGTGTATGCTGGGATAGGCTTCAGTCCCCTGTGTAAAAGAAAATGAACAAATAAATAAACCTAACCAAACAAAGCTATGAGAAAAGGAATACCGGTACATCCTTCCCCAAAAGAAAAAGGGGAAAACAAAACAGTGCATTTAAACAGTAAACAATTTAAACAGGGCCCAACATGTTTTCATCTGGATTTGGGAGGGTGAAGAGTGCTCCTTACTGTGCAAATTTACATCTCATAAAATGACTCCACTGACCTTCACATAAATGTGGAGGAATTGGACTATTATTATTTGGACTAACTATTGCAGTTATTGCCATGCATAATACACACTAGCCATTTTAGCTTCATCCCTGTCACTGTTCAACACTACAGCAATTGATTTCACAAGCACATTCAACCAGGAACTAATCAATGAAACCAGCTGCTGTAGTGTTGGCCCTCCTTGGCACATGGTTGCCCATCCCTGAATTAACTTGTCATACTTGACACAAAGGCTTGGGAATTGCTAAGCAAAGTTAGTGCAGCATACCATGGATTAAAGTAGGTAAAAAACTGGCTAGTATACAGCGTTGGGTGTTAACTTGCACTAAGAAACAGCTCGTTCATATCCTGTATGATTACATTCCAAACATGCAACAAGTTACCAAACAGTTAAGATATCTTACTACTGGCCAATAGGACTTTACTTCCTGTTTCCCAGGGCGGCTACATACAGTGTTGTTTCACACTGCTCCATGAGTTTAAAGGACTCCCACAGAAGTCAGACACAGGAAAACCAAAAGCATTTGCCGCCTCACGTCAAGAACAATGGACAAGCAGACTTGGCCCCTTATTAAGAGGCTTTCAGAAGACAAGCTTAACCTGGATAGCCAAATTGCGTTCTAACAGGAATATTTTATGATTTAAACCTGAGGACTTAAGCTGCTGTGTACTGTTGAGTTACGTTACTTTGTCACTGGCAAGCCGATGATCATGTCTCTCCCAGAGGACGACCTTACATGCCCCATATGCTGCGACATCTTCGTAGACCCCGTCCTGCTGCCATGCAGCCACAGCTTCTGCAGGGGCTGTCTAAAGCGCTGCTGGGACACTTCAGGCACGCGTGAGTGTCCAGTTTGCAGGAAAAGAGCCTCCAAGTTCAAACCTCCCCGCAATTTGGCCCTGAAGAATCTCTGTGAAGCTTTTCTACAAGCCAGAAGTCAAAATTCAATGTTGGTGAATGAGATGATTAACTGTAATCTCCATGGGGAGAGATTAAAACTCTTCTGCCTGGTTGACAAACAGCCCATCTGTGTGGTGTGCCAATCTTCCAAAATGCACAAGAACCATGACTGCTCCCCTATAGAAGAGGCAGTGCTGGACTGCAAGGTGAGAGAGATTAACATAACTATATGTTTCTCAATAAAAGAATAACCTCAACTATCTAAAATTTACTTTGTTGTCCTCCTTTATATTTTTAACCTAACAGCATTCCACCGTGGAGGTAGAATGCTGTTTGTCAGGTCTGTCCTGATTCTAACTGACACTGTTAGTGGGCAGTAGGTGCTTAAAAACATCCAAAGCACTCAGAGCATTAAAACATCATTCCAGTCAATGTAATGTGATCACTGCCTTTGACAGTTAAGCTCCCTGTCTGAGACCTGTCACACATTTATCTTTGACTTTCAGGATGAACTTACTTTATCTCTTAAGAGCTTGCGAGATAAAATGGACAGCCTCGAGAGAATTCGCAGGACATCCGAGTTTATGTTCGAGCACATAAAGGTAACCTGTGAAGATGAGATATCTTACTTTCTTTGCTAATGAATGAAATTAACTCAAATGAATCAGACTTTACAATTGTCTCCCTCAGAATCAGGCACTGGAAACACAGAAATCGATCAAGAACCAGTTTGAGCAACTCCATCAGGTCCTGCACCACGAAGAGTTGACCAGATTAGCCGCTGTGAGAAAAGAGGAAGAAGAGAAGATTGTAGCAATGAAGGATAAAATGAAAGAGCTTTCAACAGAGATACTGTCCCTCACAGAGACCATCAATGTCATAGAGGACGAAATTAAAGAGGATGACATGGTCTTGTTGAAGGTCTGTTTAGTCCAATTTACTCAAGGGACACTTTAATTACAGTTCACGTCACCTTCCCAACTTGACACGTGTATTTATTTTCCAGAATTTCAAAGCCACTCAGGACAGGTACGTCATCATAGATATGAATTTATACACTTTATGCTTTGATGTGCTGAGTGGGACAAATTCTCAGAGTGGGATGCTTATAATTGCAGAGGCAACAGCAGCATACATCCTGGTTCAGAAAACATGTCTGGGGTATTGATCGATGTGACCAAGCATCTGTGCAACCTCAAGTACAGAGTCTGGGAGAAAATGCAGGACCATGTTGAGTATAGTGAGTACATAGTCTGCATGGTAATTTTCTTCAGGAGTAGCATAATATGACCCAAACTCTGTACACCATGTACAACTTTGTCTTTGGCCAATTTCCTCTCTTTTAGCTCCTGTGACATTGGACCCAAACACAGCACACCCATGCCTCATCCTGTCTGACGACCTCACTTCCCTCCACTACTCAAGCCGCCCCAACTATTGCCCTGACAACCCAGAGCGCTTCCACATCAGCGCTGAAGTGGTAGGCATGACTTCTCTTGGCTCAGGAAGTCACCACTGGATCGTGGAAACAGGAAGTAACGAGGACTGGCTCCTGGGCGTGGCCACTTCGTCTGTTCCAAGGGATGCTGACATCTCTGCTCGGCCTGAGAATGGGTTCTGGACGTTGTGTTTCCGGGACGGAGAGATCAGGGCGATGACCTCACCACCCAACCCCCTGACAGTGCCAAGACAGCCCTACCAGATCAAAGTGCAACTGGATTATGACAAAGGGACTTTGTCATTTTTTGACTCCGTTGATGACACACTCCTTTATGCATTTACACACACATTCACCGAAACATTGCTTCCATATTTTTATACCCAAAGCAAACATCCCCTGAGAATCCTGCCAGAGAATGTATTTGTCACAGTATTGCGTAGATGAGTAGTAAGTAATGCCAGAATATGCCATCTCAATGCTGTTTTGATAAATGAAATGAATGCCTTCCCTCAAAAGACACCATGGTAGGTCTCACACAATGAGCTTGTCACTTTCTCTCAGGGAATGGTCTTGACTTTTGTGTGTTGTTTTCTTGTTGTACACATGATGGCGCCCAAGTCTTGCAAAACCAGAATTAAATGGCTCTGGTAAGGATTCAACTACAATATAACTGAACGTATAACCAAGGATTAGAAAATGATGTAACAGGAGCTCAGTGTATTTTATTACATTCGGACACATTTTAAGACATTTTCAGCTGAATTGGACAGAGGAGAAAGAGAGAGGAGGATGACATGCAACAAAACTCCTAGGCTGGATTCAAACCTATTATGTCGTTTCTACATGGTATGCTCCTGAGCCACCAGGACACCACTCATTGCAATATCAGAGAATATATTTTTTAGAAAATATAGTAGTGTTGACTCCATAAAGGTATGGAGGCAAGTTAACTTGTGTTGTCTCATTATTGATGGATATTCTAAATATAGAACATAGACAACAACAAGGAGGTTTTTGAAAACAATCATTTTATTTTTAGTTTCAACAATTATCTCTTAAACTGCATGATAATATCATGCATAAAAAAGCATACAAAAAATTCAGAACATGTTAAACATTGATAGAGGTGCTGCTAAACTGAAACCAGCAACTGAAATAACCAAAAGTATGAATGTTGGAACTATGAACAACTTCCTACTCTTATACCTCTTGTTTTGCCATATGCATTTGATATTTCTACTTTTTTAATTTAGGCAGGTGGGGCTTGCACAAGTGGAGCTTTGTTCTTCTCTTCCGTGCTACATGTGCAGCACGTCTTAATGCAGGCCTCAGGGAGGAAGGGCACCTTCTCCAGACGAGACAGGTAGATGAGTGGCTGGATGCTGCTGCTGATGTTGATGAAGGCAAAGCCCACAGGCTGCACATAGCAGCGGAATACATCAGGGGAGTAGTAGTCTTCAAAGGGGAACAGTGCTACAGGTGGCAGGTAGTTGCACACAATGATACCCAGGATGAAGAGCACCACCTTGAAGGCCTTCTTCTTCATGGGGTGCATCTCATCATTTCCCGCACGGGACTTCTTCAGGGCCCACAGGATGCTTAAGTTGCACACAACCATCCAGGTAAATGCTGCCAGGATCTCACCAGTGAACACCTTCTCAAAGTTGGGTAAGCCTCCCACAGTCTTGGCTGAGGCATAGGCAAAGGTGAGGCAGAGTACCAGCACTGAGAGGCCTAACCTGTACTTCATGTCTTTAAGCTGGCCAAATGCAATGGGAAAGAGCACAGCCACAAAACGGTCCAGGCAGATACAGGACAGGAACAGCGGCCCGCTGGTGTCTTTTACACCGTAGGAGAACTTAAGGGCGGACCACACCTTTTTGCTGTGCCAGTGGTAGAGGTTAAGAAAGCTGATGGGGACCATGGTACCAAAGTATGCATCCATGAAGGCCAGGCAGCCCAGGTATATGTCTGATGTGGAGGGCTCTTTGCGATTGTGGATGAGGATTGCAATGACAAGGAGGTTAGCAGGAAGTCCCAAGACCACATTGAAGGTCTGTATGGCCAGGTCAAAGAGAATGCCCTCTGCCATCATCTCACACCCTTCAAACACACTGAATGGTTTGACAGTGGCATTGGCCATGATATCAGTTGTGGTATTGAGAGGGAGCTGAGTCGGTAGGGAGGTGGAGTTAAGTGTTGAATACACATGTTCTGCCATGGTTCTAAAACAGCAGGAACAAAGTAAGCAGAATGGTCATGATGAGGATCTAAAAACAACACATCTCCTTGACTGCACTCTTCTCTACTTCTGTGGGATGAAAGATATGCAAAGACAAATGACTAAATGGTACAATATAAATTAACCATATCCTCGCCCATATAGAGTCAGCAAGCTTATTAAGGGTACTGATACTTAAGGTTGTTTTGTACCTAGGCACAAATTCTGCAGCCCATACCATGTCAAACATATGGTTGTTTATAAGAGTCCTAGTTTCAAATCTGTTGAGAGCTATAGTCTCAGCAGAGTTAAGCCTACTGCAGAGTCAAGTGTGACAGACAGAAAAACACATTACACACACTGTCAGGGCATCTCCGCAGGCTATTATCCTGTTATTGTGTCAGTGTGGACTCTCCTCAGGGAGCCTTGACTCTGTATGCACAGGGACATGTAACTCACTTATGGGACTCACGCTAAAAGAACCACCCTTTTCCTGGCAGGATAAAAGGACAGCTAGCCCCGAATTAAAATGGCAAAGTTCATATGCCTGTAGACAACCGCTAAAGACTATTGTTTGTAAGGGCAGTGGGAATTCTGTAATTTCTTGGAGCATTCAAATATCCTTTTCTGACATTTTGCTATTCCTAAAGCTAATTTATAACCAGAGGAGGACTATAACCAGGAACATAAATTTAATAATGACTGGATTGATGGAAAAATAACTGCCAAGGAGTCAGACATGAGCTCTGAGCTCTGGGTCCCTGAAGGGGCCCCTACAGAAGGATCACAAATGAAGGTGTTATTTTCAGTTTTTCTAACTTGAGCCCATAACGTCAAGATTTGTTCTGGGCCCTTGGACTACTTGGACTGGCTCTGATCAAAGCTAATTTGCACAACCTCTATGAAAATGAGACATCCTTCACATTTAATGCACCTGAGCGCCCTTCACTGAACGGACTGCTTTATATTACTGGAGCCAGAGGCTGGGAACATCCCTTTTACAGCCGTCAAGGGGCCTATTCTGGCTCAAAGTGCACCTCTCCTAGCTCCCTAAATAGGTTGTGTCTCTTACCTTCCTCTGCTGGCTCTTACCCCAGGGTACACCAACTTCTGTGGGACTAATCACACAGAGAGAAGAGGGATGCTTGTCTCTGGAGATGACAGACTTAATCAATTGAGTTTTTCTTCAGGCATATCCACTGAAAAAAAAAACCAAAACAGAATATTTTCAGTACTTTTGTGTGGTTGCCCACAATACCCCAATAACTTAACAAAAAAGGGAGTCATAATGTCATTACTTGACATTTTGATTGTTGAAATAGAAAAGAAATATCAGATCATTCTAATATTGAAATGTATGTTTCATTAAAAGCTGTAAACTGATTTTGACAAATAACCTTTCTGTTGCTACCTGTGATTGTAAAAATGAAAATTTGAGAGAATGTCCATTAAATATAAGTTGTAAAAAGTATGTATTTCCATTGTCTGTTATTAAGTAATGTTTTATGTATTTGAGTCATATATATTTGAGCAGGGGTTCAGTGTTTCTATATATTGAGTCATGTATATATATATTTATATATATATATTTTTATAGATTTAAGTCATAATTTTTTTGATCTACTGATTTTACAGGTGTTTCTAGAAATCTCCAATCTGCAGTTTTCAGTTTTGACCTTATCAATTAATGGGTAATTTACGTTCTTGATGAGTTTGACAAATAAATTCAAAATTGCTTTTTGCAGCTTTTGTAAAGTATCAAAAGTCAAAGTATTTTAAGATCTTTAATGTCAGTTTATTTTAGGTTAGGTTGATGTGTTTTTAATAGCTTTGTTTTAAAACATTGAAAATGGAAACACTTGAATATAGTCCGACCTCTGTCCATCAATGAGAATCTAAAAATGCTTTCAATTACACGGCTTGATTTTAGTGTTGGGAAGGGATGCAGTCAAAGGAAAACTCACCTACATATACCACCTTTTTAGGCCGACATAAATCTTGAATTAAATCTTAAATTCATGGTATACATCATAGTAAGTAGTATCAAACTGATATAAATTATATGAAGATATGGGGAAAAGCACAAATTAATTAATGCTTTTCTGAAAATATAATAGATTTTTGTTTATATTGGTGGATTTTTTTTAAATAATTATCACTGACCGGAGGTCATAATTTATCCCACTTTATATTTACCACTACTTCACTGGTTGGTCTAACTATTATTCGCTATAATTAGAGATTATGCTTTTAACACACAAATAAACAATTTAGCAAATTGTGAGCCGAAATGATCGTTTACTTACCAGAGTGGAATACTCTTCTGTACAGTGTACTAGGTGCCAAGTAGTGTGTATCAAATAGAGGTGTCTGTATGGAGGGATTCATTTATAAGTTCTCTGAAGCATTGGGGATTTGGTGGTGATCAGGAGGGGAGGACCTCCTGGAGTTTTTGATATCCTGTGGGAATGGTGACTCTTCCAATCAAAGCTTATTCATTAAGATGCCCTCATGAGCAGTGACATGAAACAGGTGGGTCACAAGATCAAATCACAAAGTCTAATGTTATTCGGTTTCATGATGACAGTGCCCTTAAAGTGTTTGTTGCTTTATACTCTGAACAAGAATTTTCTTGGGTTTAAACCTTTAATAAGTGTTTCTGAGGACCTGATGCTGAAGACCTGATATTGTCTTGTGCTAGAGGTTATGGTTGTGTTTGCCACTTTCTCATTCTGTTGTCTTGTGCAGTCTGGGCTTGACATGTGGATCCAGGGGCTGGAGGAGCGTCATGGGACTGGCTCTGGTGATGCAGTGGGTTTCCTGGAGCGATATGTGTCATCCTCACTCAGCCCCTCATCTGTTCCTCCTTATCTGGAGACAGTGAACACAGGTGCACAAAAACAATATTGACTGCCTAGGAGCAAATATCCACATCGATAGTCTCTTTGACATTTTTTGTTGTAGATAATTTTTCATCACTTTGATGTGTTTTTAAAATTATATTATATTACATATCTTTTATATGAGAATAGCTTAGAAGCACAAGGTGTAGAGTGTTCATTAGTTAACATGTGGAGGTGGAAGAAGACACTGTTTCCGAGTGTGCAAAGCCCATGTGTGAGTGTGTGTCAGAGTGTATTGGGATTGATTATTTTACAGGTTGGTTAATTGCATTTTACCCTCTATTTGGATGTGTAGAACCCAATGTTCTGTTCCCATGTGAACACAAAGACAAAACCCACATTGATCCATGGCCTTGTTGACGTCTAAAGTACAGGACAGAGGAAGAGAAAGGGAGAGAGAAATAGACAGGCAGACTGACATTGAGACAGACGTACATCAGGATGGCCAGACAGACAGACACAGACTATTACTCTAATTTGGTTGTTTTAGCTCTCCTTGGTCAAGGGGGGCAGTAGTGGTCTGTATTTCAGACTGGTCCTTTCACGAGGAGGGCAGGTTCTCACCAAAAAGAAGCTTTTGAATTGAAATACCATTTCACATTATAACTTTAATTCACTAATACAGTCTGAGGTCTGTCAGGTCTACTTTCTCCCGGGCAATAGTTTTGTCAAATTCCCAGATGTCTCATTTTGTTGCCTATCTCAGCTCACACTCATATCTGCTCCACTCATTTTTTCAGTTGCATCCAACAGATACTGAGATTTGGAATATTCATGCCTCACAAGGTATACTGTCGAAAAAAAAAAATATTCATTTGGACTTGATAGCCACTAGAGACACTCTGCAAGTAGAACATATTGAAATTCAAATTTAGAATGTGAGAATTATGTAGACCAATTTCCATTTTCCAAAGTCAGAAATTCACTTGTGTTTTTGCACTGATAGGCTGTCTATTATCTAACCCTCCTGTGCAGACTGTCTCAGCCCATTTATTGGCATGAAGGTGCATAAGAACCAGAGGCCAGTGACTTACTGCAGCAGTCTGACCCATCAGTAGTTGGTGGAGGAATAAAAAGAAGACCATACCAAGGTATAGCTTCTTCACGTCAAAACAACAGAACTACACTCTTTTATTCTCTATGTTCTGCTATTCTGTTATTTTATACATCTACCTTAGTTCTCTCTCTCTCTCTCTCTCTCTCTCTCTCTCTCTCTCTCTCTCTTTCTCTCTCGCTCTCAAATAGCTGGAGGTAAGCATGGGGGCACTGTTGCACAAAACTGAGGGCAGAACATGTTTTTTATGGGTCACAGTCATGCCATCATAAAAGAAAAAACAAAAAAAGGCAAAGTCAAAAAAGTCAATGTGAAGTAAGAAGAAAAATACTTTCTGAGGCCTTTTTCTCCTTCATCTTTTTCAACTACACACGCAGAAAAGATTCAAATTCATTAACACCAATTAGCACAGGAAGTGGTAGAGGATACTCATCCCATGCTCCACACAGATGCCTTCCATCACTCTGCAATGTCACCTGAAAGACACACACTCACAGTAGACAAGATAGTACTTAGCGTAATAGTATGCTCGCTGAAGTTTTCAAGTTCATGCGATATTTCACTTTGCTAGAACACTTAACTTTAAAGTATGGTTTTTAGACTAGTTTTCCCAAACAATGGAAGTGAATAGAGAGTGAAAATCACTTAGCGGTTGAATATAGATCTGTGCTGCAGCCACCCTCAGTGGTCCAATTACTGAAATCATATGGAGGAAAGTGATAAAGAATCCAACAAGAACACCCAGCAACAAAACACATTACACAGTGTGCAGCTCAGCCAGATGCTAAAAAGGATATATAGTTGTAATGATATTGGACTTAGGTAATACATATCACATACATATAAACATACAGGTAGACTCCCTCACATGGATAACATTATTCACACTGTGCAATACTTGATTTTTTTATGGCCCTTTTCCGCCGTTCTGTGTAATGGTTGCAAGGGACGAAATTGGCTGTAACAGAATCCTATTTGCGTCATGAGAGTTGAGAGAAAGAGAGCTGGAATTAGAAACAGGACTGAAACTTTTTTGAAAAAGCACACACCGAGGACAATAGCATCATCAATCAAAAACCCTGCTGCCTCAGACACATGAAAGAAGAAAATATGGCTAAGAAACAAGAAGGGGGGTCGGGAGGAGAGCAGAGCCTATACTATTTATTAATATATGGCTATTGATCACTGAGCAGCATCTAGAGCTCTCTGGTTCTCAGAGTTTTATGTAGTTTACATTGTTTGTACAGTGATAAAACATAGAATCAAAGTGACACTGATAAAATATGACGACAAAAACAGAAAGAAATGATTCAGCTATTATTTAACGGCATGTAGCTTACTGATCACTATTATTTATGGCTTGGAGAACTGTTGTTAGATTCCTCACAGTGAATAACTGCCTGCAGGAGCACAAGATCTACAGTAGAACAAGGTCTTGCTTCCTTAATTGCTTTAATAGAACGCGAGACATGTTTCAGATGAGATACAAATGAATCCAACATCATGCCAGGCTTGGTTCAATAACAGCAGTCTGTATATTTTCAATTTTATAATGACATGGATGTGAGCACAAACTGCATGTGCGACAGTGGGCTCCCCATGCTGTCCCTGAGTGGAATGCAATAGTGTTGAATAAACTACTACTGTGCCGATTTCTCTTTAATGGGATATTGACATTGACGTACATATGGCCTATGGCCTAGATAGGCAGAGTGGGCAGCCTAACAGCTTTCTACCCATTATTACAATTATGCCACTCTAAATATGAAGCAATTACCATAATTATGGCCATTAGTGTAGGGACTGCTAACTAACAAACAAACAACCCTGCATTTCATTTGGCAATCATTTCTTAATGGAGTTAATTATCTAATAAAACAATAGGATGTGATTAAGCATTATTTAGTTTCTAAAGTAGACAGGAACTACAAGGCATCAATAGCACTTTGGCTTTGTGTGTTAGAATATCAGCAGCTAAAATCCAGTTAGCCAACTCATGTCCAAGCAAAGGGAATGGTTGTACTATACACTCAGCTGTTGATCCTGTGAGATAGTGGTTCTTTTGATAACAGACAACTTCATATATCTATTTAAAGAAGATTTACAGTGTTGTACTGTCAGTAACTCTTAAACACTTTGGAGAATTCAAAGACTCTGGCAATGTTTACATTAAAGAAATACTGCTCTGGGAGTGCAGCCTTATTCCTGGTAAATAAATGAAAGGCAGAGTGCTTTTAGAGATTTGTGGCATAATAACATACTTGGTAAATACAATATAGAGCAATTATCTGTTGAGCAATTATAAAGCATTGCATACCTGTAATCCTCTTTCACTGCAGAATACTAGTAAGAAAATACTTAAATGGGTGCACTACCACTAACCTAGTAAAGTTAATGTAAAGCCTGAAACACACTTTCTCTTTCTACATGTCTGCACACAAGAAAGAGGGAGGGAAAAATAGAAAGAAAAAAGGGAGAATGAAAGTGAGTGTTCAGGTACCTGGCTCCCTGTTAGTTATGGAAGTATCCCCACAGAAAATGACTTACCACAGCAAAACAACCTGCTGCTTTTACTCTTTAAGCGTTGACAGCATAAATCTATCATACCGAGGTTTCTGCACTAGTGCCAATAAAGTCTAATGTATCTACTTTGCCAGTGTTTGCTACCCTTGTTGTACATTACCAAATGTTTTTTTTCAATCAACAGTGTGTTAATCTCTTCATTATCCAATTAATCATCAATACCCAATTTTCTCTTTCATCCTCTCTACTGTTTGCACCTAATTACATTCTCAGTAATCTGATTTACACAGGCTGTTAAGTTATGCAGAGGCTCAGTTAAGCCAAGCTGTTTGGGCAAGAGGGGATTTGGAGGAGAGTTACTAATCTCCGCATCAGGGGAAAATGTTCATGTACTTACCACAATAAATGCCAGCCAAGTGCAGCAGGATATTGTGTAGCTCAATTTAAATGAGAGTCAATAAAATGTTCATTCATTTAAAATAATCATGGACCATGTGGATGCTACCATGCAATACTGATCCTCATCAAGAGTGACGCTTCCACTGGAAAATAATAGTGAAACACAAATCACAACTTTTGCCCCATCGATTGCCTGGGAGAACCTGAATTGAAATGGATTTACGCCTCCAAAGCCCATTTGAAACACTTCTATTTTTCATTCACATTATCTCACTTGAGGAATAGTTGCTTGGGAAAAAAAGTCAGCAGAGAGTTTAGATATGCCCCTACAATGCTGATACACAGTCAGTTTAGCCATTTCTGCATTCACTGCTGTTAGTCCAGCTTCTTATATAAACCTCTTCCATGTTAACATGTTGTAACAATATGCTATAATATTGCTACGTTATAGTGACAGCATACACAAACTAACGTTTTGATGTTTGACGTTTTGAGAGCAAAGCAAAATCCATTAAAAAACACTGCTGAATAAATTGGATTGGATAACAGGTGTTAATCTGCAGAGACAAGCGGATATGATGAAGTCTGATCCTCCTACTTTCTCACTTAATGTGGAAACAGTTTTATCATCAAACCACTGCAACACAAGCTATTGTGGATGCATAAAACCCACAAAATAGGTCCCCAGGATTCTCTTCACGTAGTATATGAGTCAACACATCAATATTATGCTCCCCAGCCATGAAGCCTACAGAACCTGATGGATCGCAAATTAATTTCGATACGAAGTGCAGCACGGGGAAATAAGCCTGTAAGCCTGTTTTTATATAAACAAGGGGAGGTCCTCGGGTGAAACGAAGAGCACGTAACAGGTTCAACAATTGAGAACAAGACAGCATTCCAGTTCAAAACTCATTTTATTGGAGGTAAAATTAAGGTAAAATTAAAATTAAGCTGAAACAATAAGAGGTTAGTAGAAAAGTGTAATTCAAGGCAGTAAAAATAAATCTCTTGAAAGGAAACTATGATTTACACAACTTACACAAAAAAGATGAGGGCTGTAAGGTCACCAAGCCACAGGCGACTCTTCGGGAACACCAAGTGACTGAAATGCTGGCACAAAAACATGCAGTTGAAAAAGGCACACACAGCAACAATACAAAAGCAATGAAGGTATATCTGTTCGAACCATGCACTTGTTATTCTTACCACGCTGTGCAGTAAGGACAGCAACTCACCTAAAAGAACCAGAAGATGGCTGGGTTAACTTCAGCCTTACTCCTCGGGGAACACTGCCTATGGCAAGTTAAGCCTCCCAGCTTCTATAACGTGGGACTCACTGGCACTTGGAGACACTGACTGGAAGAGAGAGTTAACAATTTAACTGCATGATGTCCGGCTACCAGCAATTTCAATGTTGACTGACAGTCTACATACCTCCAAACTGCAGTCATGCACCTGGGACACTTAAAAGGGACATGTTGCTGAAGCCACCTAACTGAAGGAGAAGGTTACGAGGCAAACAAATGCTTCTTACAATCGTCCAAGTTGCTCCAAACTGCTTGCTGTTTTTAAAGGGGAAATGAGGCTAAGCTAACAGGAAGTACCACCCTAACCTAGACCTCATTGGGAACAAGAAAATTATTCTGCCTGTCACACAAAGAACTTTTATACAACCATCCAGGTTTTTGTGCCTTTTTAACCTGTTCTATACTAAAGGCTTATAGATTTAGCCATTTATTAATGCCACATATTTACTGCAATGTAATGTGTCTAATGTTTTGCTACAAAAAGTATTCACTTTGGCTTGAAATAACAAGACGGAACCGGAACCGATGCATAGTCTGGGATGCACCGGGATGAATGATGTCATCACAGGGATTTCATGATGTGTGAAGGTAGGTAGGTAGGTACTTTATTAATCCCGGGGGGAGTAGGAGTAACAAAAATAAAGAATAAAAAATATTGGGATTGATGGTTAGTCCAAGGATGAGTTGTAAAGTCTGATAGCGGTGGGCAAGAAGGACCTCCGGTGTCGCTCCGTGGTACACCGAGGCAGAATGAGTCTGTTGCTGAACATGCTCCTCTGCCTGGCCAGAGTGTTGTGAAGTGGGTGAGAGACATTTTCCATGATGGCCTGACCAACATTCTCCTCTCAGCCACCACCTTCACTGGGTCCAAGCTGGCCCCGGGACAGACCCCGCCTTCCTCAGCAGTTTGTCTATGCTGTTGGTGTCTGCAACTTTTATGCTGCTGCCCCAGCACACAACCGCAAAGAAAAGGGCACTTACCACCGGCAACTGACAGAACACGTTCAGCATGGTCCTACATACGTTAAAGGACCTGAGCCTCCTCAGGAAGTAGAGTCGCTCTGGCCCTTCTCGTATGTAGTCTCAGTGTTCAGTGAATTTGTAGGCATTCTTGTATAGTAGGACTTACAGATAAAAATAATCTTTTCAGAAATTCTTTCATAACTCCAAATGCAGGTAAATGCAAAGCTGTTGTGATACAAATTTAAAGAATAATATCAATCATAGTACATTTAAATTGTCAGATGCCGCCGGTTCTTATATTAATTGCTCTGCTGATGAATTTGAGAAGGAAGATATCTCTCCAGTCCCTTGTGGTGGGCTGCCCTTTCATCTGTTTGGATCATGTACTGGGCTGTAAACACTTAACCACTGTGCCAGTCTTTGAAGAGAGATCTAACTACACTCTCACATCCCTTCAGCATTCTTCAGCCCTGACAGAGCGATAAACTCATTCAATTGCACTTCTGTGAGGAGAGACCCTCTTGGTGTGAGAGAGATTTAGCATGACTTAAAGAGTACTTGCGATACTCACAGCATAAAAGAGGGATATATAGGTGAGAGAGTGAGTGATAGTGAGTTTTTGACAGTCAGTGGTCGTGTGTATAGAACGATAACACCATTTGCCAACAGGTTATTTTTACACTCAGGGACATGGGCCAGATCTGTGACATGAGCTGCTGAACTGCTGCTATTGTATCTCAGTGGTGCGCTAGAATAAACACCTGCCACTGTTCTCAGAGTGATTATACACACTACAGTTTGTTTGAGTCTTCCTGTCAGTGAGCGCAGCACTCTCTCAAGTAAAAGAACCTTTGCAACCTGATTGAGTATTACACAACCATGATTTATCTTACTGTATCTGCCTTCTGATTCCTCAGTTGCCCCTGACAATTTATGAAGAATACTAGCTGTTTTAAAAATAAATGTTTCATATAACCTTTAACAAGGCCGCCCCCAGTGGGATTAAAAAAAAGTCAAAATTCACGATCAAAGTAATGTATAATGTTGGACTGAAGCCTCTCCATCCTTTAATAAAGTTTCAAATGTCAGGTGCCATGAGTCTAGCCTGCCCTTAGAGAGGGTACAGTTTGACTTAACCCTATGGAGGGACAGCGGACGTCTGATAAGATGTCCTGCCCTAATGGCCGCTGTAACAGCCTCCCTGGAGGAATCATGTTCTGGCCAGCTCCCTGTCACAGGCGGCAGGGTGAGAACAGCTCTGAAAGCTTTTCAGCATAACTGTACATCTATATCCTCCTCTCCGAACACCCTGCTATTACCGCTGATGGAGATCAGGCTGTAGAACACACAGGCCATGACATGAGCACATGCATGCACGCGCATGCACACACACACACACTCACACACACACACACACACACACATCGGCAATTTATATGTTGCCTTGAAGTGTGTAGTGGGAATGTATGTGTGGCATGCCATGACTTATTGCTTCGCCATACAGGTGGCTTACCTCATGCCATTACAGTAGCTGAAGTACATTACTTTTTGGGCTCTATTTCTTCTCAAAGTCAAACTGGTGAAAGTGCATCCATTTTGTTTGCAGTGTATTCCCTCTCTCTGAATCAGAGGGACGATTAAAAAGTGATGAAGTGGTGAATTTATCTAAAGCAGGTCAATATCAGAACTTCCTGCTAGCCTCAAGTTTTAATTTATGGCTGAATTATTGTTTTATTTGACTGAAAACAAACAGCACTGTTCTATATACAAACCTTTTGTGAGGACACATCAAAAATACCAATGTTTTACATTCCACAATCAGCAACATGTGTGTGATTTGATCTGACATGGTCTAGAGAATGCCAACAAGCTGTCAATTGGAGGCGGTAAATTTAATTATAAATACTATTTCCTTGCATGATTTTGCAAAACTTACAATGCTGGTTTGTCCACAAATTGGATCTAGGAAAGGTCAGGGATGGTCGTTCTTAAATCTGAGAAATTTATTCAAACCAGTCATCCGTTGAACATGCTGTGGAGGTAATAGACACACTCAAAACAAAGCCCTAGTTGAAGCCCACCCTATTCAACCCCCTGCCTGCTTGTAACAAACACAATGTGATGACTAGTGATGAAGTGAAGCATGCCATCACTATAGCATGGTATTCTACGTAACCTGTGAGCCCCATACACTGCATGGACCCATTTGTGTTGGGACAGGGGTCAGAGTGTAAACACAGCCGTTTCTGGCCAATCACAGTAACTTAATTAACATCACAATAAAGAGCAGAACCATCCAACCAATCACATTTGTAACTGTGAAGGAATTCTGTACGCTGCTGTAACTACTGGTCTCATCGTCTGGAGTGGAAAGCGAGACATTTGGCAGCAGAATGCCAAGCAACACAACGCCCTTTGACCTTTCTGTGCCCCGCTGCCCTCTCGCTTTTTCAGCGTTTCTCACAGTTCCACTGTTTGGACTGAACAGACACACGGGTTTTCACTGTGGTAAACAATGTCTCGCAGTGACATTCTGCAGTATCTGAGCAGTGGTTGGATTTCCTGCTCCAGCACTATGCCCCTCCAGGTGAAATCTGCATAAGCAGTTTCTTTTCAGCCGAACACCTTGAGGACAGGAGGAAAGTTATTTGTACTTTGAATGGTTGAATACCAAATGTGTACGGTGGCATGCAAGTATTGCATTGCACTTGAAGCTTTGACTTTTTTGGGTTTAGCCTCAACCAAAGATTTTTGTGGTCCAGAAGCTGTTGTGCCTCAGGTCTGAATGTCTCGGCCAGATAGTACTCTAAATCTAGCTGAATGTATTTTGTTATCCAGGCTAGGAAGTTTGTTTGTGTAGCTTTGGCATGTTCCAAAACCAGAGAGCATTATAGTTATCTCGCCTGTTTCATTCTTTTAACTATAAATCCTTTAGCAGAGAGGCTAATCTCTCTTCAAATATTTACCTTTTATAGATTTGCTGACAGTCCTGAAGGTCTCTGCTTTTAATGTTATTAGACAGTTGACAGAATAATTATGGAGATAACAGCCTGTAGAGACA
>CABFOQ010001394.1:3377-31112 GCA_900660455.1 Gephyroberyx darwinii | reverse complement strand
GCAATTGAATGGGAAGGATCAAAACCAATTCCTTCCTGTTAGCAGTAGGAAACATTTACCCATGGCTTTATTGAATTGACATCGACTCCCATGTTGCTACTAGCCTCTGTTTGATGGGTGATTATGCTGCCCACCCTTCAGGCACGTGCTGAGTTAAACGGATAAGTCGAGAGTTTATTAAATCTTCCAAGTACATGCAACAGTGCGAGTAGCAGGGCAACTGTCCGTCCGCTTAATGAAACCTCTTCAAAAAGAGCTCTAAACCTCCTGAGGAAAATTGCATTACTTATTGTTTTTTATAGGGCAATAAACAGGCACGCTTGCTATAGCAACAGAACACTGGTGGTTATGAAACACACACAAAATAAGTCTATATGCTTAGGTGCATGAGTGGCCACAAACACGTGCACACACACAAACACACAATAGTAACGGCTCACAATATGTGTCATTTTGTTTATTTGTCTCCAGCCATGGCTATTTGTCTTCATGTCTTGATTTGGAGGAGTGGAATGTGTTTTCTTCAGTTACATGTGCATGTGCAATGTGTTTGCTGGAAACGATTTCCTTCTGAGGCCATCTGAACTTTGTCCTGAAGTGTCTCTCTGGGCCTGGCCTATCGTTGCTGCCTCTCCTGCATGTTCTCCGCTCCGTGCCATGACCAGAATCAGATTTGAAGGGGAGCACATTCCATCACTTACTGTGACTGGGTGGCTGCCAACAGCTTACCTTCCTGGCCCTGTGAACAAATCCAGACAATGTTTTGATGTTGCCCGGTCTGCTCTGGGAAAAATGCAAGATTAATCTATCTGACATGCCACGAGAGGCTTGTGTCGCTTCACGATCAACAGACTAAATTGTTCCTAGGGTTATCAGCGCTTGAGCTTTGCTGTCGTCGTGAACAACTTGAAACAAAGCAACAACATCAGGTGCTAAAGTTGTGCTGAACAGTTTTATGATTTTAAAACGTTTTTTAAGTGTGAGCAGATTATATTTGTGTTTCAATGTGTATGTGTGTGTGTGCGCATGTTTTGGTGTGTTTTGCCTCACAGAAAACATGTGCATTACTCCAGTTCCCAGTATCATAAGCTTCTTTCAGATATACACTTTGGATATTTTCCAGAGAATCAGGTCCGCACTTTTAGTTTCGTGAATTTTCCTCTAGTAGACTGTAAAACACACACAAAGCGAGCTGTTGAAAATTGGTCAAATTGGTCATTTGAAACTGTTGCATGGCATCATGATGCAAATCTGATGCCCCAAAATCAACTTAATTTGGCAAATGGAACTTAGGATAAAACAAGACACTGTCTTTTGTGTCAATCATCAACAGACACAAGAGACCAATTCGGTTAGTAGATTTAATACGTATATACGGGAAGAAAGAATGCAAGACCACATCAGTGATGGTGTGGTGGCAAACCTCCTACATACAGACATTACAGGGGCTTATATAGCTTATATACAGTTCTAAACTAACTACACTAAAACAATAAATGATTAAAGTAATAAAGTAATAAAAAGGGAAGAAGTCAGAGGTGAGGGAGGACATCTAAGACTGACTCAAGAGTAACCCAAAAACAGGAGATAATAAAACAATTGAAGCTTTCTGAATTATATTCTACACTTTCTCATCTCAACCTAGGAGCACCAAATGTTTGAGTTTTTTAAACGCTAATCTAAATGAATTATCCAAAACTCAATTTTTCAGTCTTACATATTAAAATGACATCGCCGTATGTAAAAATAAACACGGTATGGGAGCGACGGCAACAGTCTTTGATCTTTGACCCGACGTGTCCCAATAGTGCTCCCTTTACTGCTCCCTGTTCATGATTACCTCCGTTATTTAACTTCTAAGAAACCCCGGTACGTAAGAAAAAGCGTTCTAAAAGAATTCAGTCGGCCCACTTTTATTACAGCTTAGTGTAGAAGATGGTCTGAGATAGCTGTATGTGCAGAAGGTCATGACTGGGATTATCAGTGTGGTTACAGATAATTGGACACACATCCGTTGACCTTGCTGCACTGCCTCAAGATGAATTACACTATCAGTCTCAATGTGACTTATGTGATTACTTACTAATGAGCCACCTACACACATCAATGTTGGCTGGAATCAGGGAGATGTGAACTTTATCCATCAGAGGTCATTACTGGTCAAGTGGTGGAACAGACTTCGGCGCTTTAAAGGTGACTGTGGTCTTCATGTTGCCTTTATCTCTGGCTCGCCTTTCACTCAGTGGGGGAGTTAACCTGTTATTCTTATGGGAAGTCAATTCCTCTTCAGTGCACGCTGGTACACATCCATGTAGCGTGTAGATGGAACTGGAGACAGGAACAAAAAGATATATCTCGGAAGAATCGATAACGGCAGAGCCGCTGAAGAGGATCAAAGAGATAAAAGTACACAACAAGGTTTTGCTTCTCTCTAAACTGCTTTGTAAACCCTGGGGGAGATAACAGTATTGAGCCATTTTGTGTTTGTTCAGACCCACGTTGGTGCAGCACTAAAAATACCCCCTCCTCTCTCACAATGTGTGTGGGTCGAGGGTCAAGTGTAGTTCCCTTTGCTCCCCAACACAGCCTATTATCACAGTACAGAGCACAAACAACACTCACTCTATCTCAACAACTGCTCAACTGGAAACTGTCGCAACCGCGCCTTTACCATGGACTTTGGGTCGCACGGCGTCCGCATGACAACTTTTAACAAACAAATGACCTGCCAAATTCTGGTCCGCTGCTCATTGTAGAGCTCTTTCTTGTCTTTTTTATCCCGTGTGCACTTTACTGTCTCTTTCTATTGGTTTGAATGTTTATGCTCAGTTCAAGTGGGTGTAGAATTAAGTGAAAGAAAGAAAGATGAAGCGAAATGATTAAATGAGCATGACCCATGATTGTAAGCCTCTTAACCTTACACAACGGCTAAAGGGGAAATCCACCATAAAAAATGAATGCAAATATGTTATTACCACGGTCTCAGACAGCTGATCTGGATCATAGAAGGTTTGTGGGAACCTTTGCACCCAAATGAGCTTTAGTTTATTTTTACACTAACAGTCACGAAACGGAAAATGTGCCCATATTCCTGTAAAATGTGTCCATATTCCTGTGAAATGACATCACCGAGGGAGTCTTGGCTCACTTTTCCTCTTTGATAGAAACTCATGTTCTCAAATATAGGCTGAACTGTCCAAGCACATAATTATGCATTACATTCATGATATAAAAATATAGGCCATAAAAATATGCTGCTTGATCCAGTATGGATAAAAGAGCGTGAAAACTTTTAGTCAGTGAATTGACCATTATACTGTTAATTAGGGAGTCTGTATCCTGTGAAAACACTTTATCCACTTTATCTTTCAAACATATAATAATACCCAGCATGAATCACAGTGACGCACATAAATGAACAGACTGAGTTTCATACATAGCATCAGATTAAATCTTGCAGAGGGCCATTTTGTCTGGGCTACCTTTCAATGAATTGGACTTTCTATTCCATTTTCAGTGCTGGTAATTCTTAGTGGATGTTGAAAAACAACATGTCCACCTGCGTCACCCACGGGACTGCTGATGTCAGTGTGTTTCTGACTGCCTTGGGCCTCCAGATGCTGTGTACACAGCGGGAGACATTGACCTCCATCCACACGTCAACACACACACACACACACACACAGTGCCTGCTGAAGGCTGAGTCCGTTAAAAGCCACCAACACAAGAACCCCATCCATAAGTTAGGCGTTGGTTGGGAGTTATTCAACTCCCTGTGCAAAGGCATCAGTCGACAAATACTGAAAATAACATCTCCCAACACAACAGTGACATTCTGTTGTACCAGAGCATCACAGTATGGGTTTTCAGTCATCCAATCAAGCCCTCATGTTATATCGACATGTCAGTAGTAAATGCATGAAGCACAATGTTTCTAATGGGGCATAAAGAGCCACAGTACCGATAGTTTCACTTGCTTTGCCGATATAGTTTATCTTATCTATCTAAGCCTCGCTGTCTCTACTATGAACTACACAGTTGTTTTTGTCTGACTATTTGATCATTTGTCTCAGTTTGTCTCAAGCCAATATGTTCCTCGTGAATCTGAACAATCACAGCAGTAATGCATTTGTTTCAGTCCAAAATCACCAACATATGCAGTATCATGTATAACAAAAAACGTTCCTCACCCTGAAAAATCCTTTAACATATCAGCCCATAGTAGAAGAATTTCCATGACCTCAAAATCAGTACGTATTCTGCACACATATTATATATTATATATTACATTAATAGAGCAAGAGCCTACAGGTACAACCTACAGGCGAGACATATCGCCCCTAGGTTGTTCAGTCCGATGGCATTTCATTGAACGCTCTCGGCCCTAGGAGAATTCAGGACAGTGCTGCGGCATTTATGTTTCTTTCATGACCTTTCCATACCTGCAAATGTGATTCTCTGCTATCCAACCTGCCGTCACATCTCCCTGCCTTTTTAAAGAGCTACCATTAACTATGCAGGAATCCCAGTTACCTATGCTTCCCCCTCCTGTCTGCGCCAAGTCGTCATAAACTAAACACATCAAACATTCATCGCACACTAACACAGCGGTGTTATGGAATATTATTCATGCTCTCCGCTGGCTTGTACTGAATTGGCTCTGTCAAGAGCTCCACACGGCCTCGCACAGCATCCATCCCCCGCTCTCTGCAGCAGGGCTGAGTAAAACGCCACTGCAGCACCGCAGGAGCTACCATAAGTGCAGGCTTTTGCTGGTGTTTTGTGAACTGATGCTATCAGTTTTGCAAAAATTCGATGTCACTGCAACAAACAAGTGAGCAGGCAGTGGAAGATGAAGACTGACAAGTTCAAATGCAACTCCCCTCTTTTATAATTCCTCTTTTGTAAGACTTTTTTCCAGGTCATCATCACTTGAGAGTATATTATTTCTCCAGAGAAGCAGTATTCTGTAGAAAGTACGTAAGCCCAACACTATAATGTCGTGTCCACAAGTGATTTGTCTGTGCGTGTAAGCGTATGTGTATTTGAGTGCACATCTGTTTTATTGCCTACTTTGTGTCTGTTTGCTGATAACATTACCTGCATTGCAGTTACTTAAAATGTCTAGAAGTTTCTAACAGGCTTGTTAGTGCAGGCTGACATAGCAGCGCTGACAAAGCCAGATAGTGTGTATACACTGTAAATGGCTGTAGATTGTCATCTGAAGATTCGTGGCAGAAATCATACCAATCTACTGAGTCGCTTTCCTTCCCTCACTGCCTCTGGTGCTCACTGTTGCATGGCCTGCTAATATCTGGCTTGTCTCTGTCAAATTTTCTCATGAAAGAATTATGACGCATCTGTATATGTCAGTCTTCTTCAGTAATGAGAAGCAATCCTTTTGCGAAGTGTAAACCATGTCCCCAATGCACAGACATGGGAAACGTCTCTCCTAATTAGCTGAGTGAAAACAAACCAGGCCTAGAACTAGTTGACTCTGTACAGTTTGCTTCACGGATCAAATCTCTGTTTTGCTTTTGAACGCAATGATTTGTGTCTGCAGATAGCATCTGTTCCTGGGACGCTGTTTGTGTGGTTAATTGATTCATAAGGGGGTCAGTAGCATCACATGAACCCATCGCTCTTCATGGGAGAGTAAATGACGCTAGATATATCTTCAGTACAGTAGAGTGTCTGAGCGTTGCTGTGGCCCTGTGTAATGACCTGCCTTGCCTCACACACAGCCTGGTGAAACCGTACAATTAGCTGCACTGAGGCGCCGCTTGTTTTCCTGCTGTTAATAAGCAGCTGGAGCAGAAATCACACGCAGAAATGGGTGAGCAGCATGTCACCTTTGGCTATGCATGACTAGCAAAACATAGTCCACATAAATAAAACGCCCCTGGCAAACCTGAATTATTTTGGGAGCATTACACTGTGCCATAGGCACAATTTACATAATGACATCTCAAAACACCCAGGCATCTCATCCTACAACGAGGGTGTGTGTATTTGTATGTGTGTGTCGGTCCGCTGTGTGTGTGTGCGCGTGTGTTCGAGAGACCGAGCGAGAGCGACGGAGTATAATGTGTGTATATCTGAGAAGATAAGTAGTTTTGCTCTCTCCGCCAAGTGCTAGAAAGGAATTAAGTTCATTTAGATCAAGGATGATACAGAGGCTAAGAGGGGGAAATGGAGTGAGATAACATGGATGAGGAATAGAGAGATAAAAAAAAAAATGGGGCTGTGGGAGCCAAGTGAAATTGAGACAAATCACCTCAATCTATTTAACGCTTCCAAGTAGAGCGTGTGGAGGAAGTCCCTTAAAGACTTTTCATACACTTCTGCCTTTGATGGGCTCAGGTGTGGCCTGGTTATAGTTTCTGAAGCAGTTAACTTGTCATGAAAGTAGCTGAGCATTTAGGACAACAGCCTTACATGGGCAGTAGTGAATTTTTCACCCAAGATGCCTCACTTCAGCGTGGGCCAGAAGCTTAGAAAGTAACCAGCTGGGAAAATCTGGGTGAGGAAAATGAATGAACAACGCTTTCCCCTCGCCCAGCAGCTACCGTCTAACTGCCCTTGAGCAAGGCACTAAAACACGCCTCGTTCTACCAGACAGCTCCCAACCTGTTTTTTTTAGCCTCTTCCTTCCCCTGTGACTTCTCCTCCAGGCTGTTGCTGCAAACAATATTGTGTTCTTTGTCAACCTGCCTGGTTAAATACGGGTTAAAAGATCCAGGGCTATGTATGGGGTCCACTATGCTCGCCTGTTGTTACTGGACATAGCTCTGCAGCCTCTCCGTTCTCCAAGTGTTTGATAAACTCCAGACTGATGACAGAGTAGCAGAGTAGCGTAGAGGAGCTGAGGGGATTAGTGGACATAAACACCAGCATCCAGAAGAGCAGAACGTAGAGGGGTGTGGATACAACACGCAAGGTAGAGGAGACCAAGGGATCACGAGGCCCTTTCATAATTCAGCAGGACTACAGTTTGTACATCTCATAAACATTACAGAGGTTATTGTAGGAGGGTTTTTTTGTTAGTTCCTATACTGCGCACACACAATAAATCATGATGTAACGTAATGGTGTCAAATGCCACTCACTGGTTTCTGTGCGTGAACAGCAAATTGCTTGCAGGCACATGGGCACATCCATGCATGTGGCTGCATTGAAGGGAATCCAAATTCACAGTCACACCCCTTTATGTATCTATCTCTATTCTGTCTATCTTTCTCTACGCCTCCCTCCCTATAGGTCTCCCTGTCTCGAGCATCATTTCTATCATTTCTTTCTCTTTCTCTTTTGTGCTAACTGTATTTCTTGTCGTCCCATCAGCCGATCACACTCATTAGTGTAAGAATGAGTCAATGCCACTCTTGTCTATTGTCTCTATATGCAGTTATGTAGCATGAAAAGGGGACGATTGGGCCTCTTTGAAGCATTCTGTTATACTTTGTGACTCTGCAAAGTCTCTTATGTTTTCTGTTGCTTTCTGCTGTCTTTGTAACTTTTGCAGTATTTGATGCTGGAGGTTTTTTGGCTTACTGTAAGCTTTTGGCTTGGTTATTTCCCTCAGCAGACCTAATCCATTTATCACATGGTGTTGATAACACTGTTTGTTAGTCAAACAGCAGCTCCTATCCCCAAACCCAGGTTCTCATTAGGACCAAGTCCTAACGAGTGCATCTCTTCTCGATATGTTGAACCCTCCAACGTTCACATCTTGGGAAAAGACAGGCTGGTCTGCAAATGAGCCATTCCAGTCCAGCTCCTAATCCTGATTTATAGTGGAGTACAATCAGCATCACTGAAGCACTCAGCTGCTTGAAAACAGCCATTATTGTGTATTAATAATTAATTAAACAGTACACTATTCTGCTATTTATTAAATTACTTAAAATACCACCTCCTTTCACATAAATACTTTAGCATTGTGAAACATTACTTCTCTACATTTACATTGTGTATTGTGTTATGAAATGAATTTCCCCTCTGTATCATTGCATGTCCTCTGCTGCCGTCTGCAAGGTGATTGGCTGTGGGACAGATGTGTGTGTGTGCCAGTAAGTCTAGTTTATATTACAGTATGCATTAAACACTATTTTGGCACGGATAATGCTTTTTCTAAATGTCACAGTAAGGTGTGATTTCTAGTCAAAGCAGTCCCGAGGTGAATCAGCGTGTTTGACTTGTCATGCTGACTTGCAAGTGTTGACAGATACAATTGCTGTGTCTGCTTCTCTCCTTGTGCTCTTGTTTATCCCAAATCTCTGGGAATGGTGTGAATGTCACTGCCTCTGAGGGTGCAATGTGAGATTTATCATTGTGACAAAGCAGACATTTTTTATTCACTAGAGAAACGTCTGAAATACTTGATTTGCTTTGTGCCTCGAGTACACTCTATAGCTTAAGATGCTGCCTGTTTGACTAATAAAGTCATTCAGCAGCTATTTGAGGTTTGTAGAAGCTGAGGGTTCAGGTTATGCATTTGCGCTCATTTTCATGCTCAGCGGGTACAGCACTATCGTTGAGGCCCCTGTGCAGGGCAACGTTATGGCTTTTAAAACTAAATTGAACCAAGTGAGTGAGAGTGGGTTCATTACCACAGAAACATTACCACTGAGTGTGTTGATTGCTTATTTAACATGGAAATCTTTATACTGGACTATCAAGATTAGATTGCAGGTGCACCCAGAAGCAGACAGAGGACGGAGGCGTGGGTCCTCAGGAAAGAACAAGGTTTACAGAGAGTAATAAGATGCAAAGCATCAACAGAATAAATACAGACAGCAACTTACTATCCTGGGAATGAACTAAGAAGTCAAGATACACAGGGAGATACAAGGGTAGGCATACAAAACAAGCAAGCAATGAGCATGTGTGAGGGCAGAGCTGATATACACAGGGAGAGATGATGGATTGGAAACAGCTGAGTAGATCGGTCCTCAGGGACACGCCCACCAGCCTGCAGGTAGAGAGGGAGAGAGAGACAGACACACACAACAGGTAAATAGTACAGACTCAGGGGAAAGTGAGGGTAACGGCTGGGTAGCCGTGACAGGACTACCACTAAATCATGACCATAGCCACAAATAGTGGAGAAACAGTGTGGGATGGTGAACCAGTAGCTGATAATCACAGTCTCCCTGCAGGGTTGTTGCGTCACGGTCTAACCACTGAAGGTGCTGAACTGTGTGTGGCACGGTGGCGCAGTGCTTGCACTGTTGCCTCACAGCAAGAAGGTTCTGGGTTCGATTCCCGCCTGGGGCGCTGTTGACTCTGGGGTGCCCAGGTGGATTATCTCCCGGGCCTTTCTGTGTGGAGTTTGCATGTTCACATGGGTCTCCTCCTATTTTTATAAAAAAAAAAAAAAAAAAAAAAAGAACCCCATCTAAAACATGCAACATCCTGTCCTGACCACGACGCGAATTCACGATACCTAGAGTTGGTCTCCGGGCGCCTACGGAAGAGGGCTGCCCACTGCTCCTGGCTGCCCTTGGAGGACGGTCGGCTAGGATGGGAGAAATGCAGAGAAAGAATTCATTTCGGACACCCTACCTGCATGTGTGTTCCCTTGCATGTGTTGTGTGTGTTAGTGCATGCGTGCACCCAAATGTGAATAAATGCATCTTATCTTATCTAACAGTGTAAGGACTGAAATTCATTGTAAGGTGTTCTGCTTCATATGACCTTTACACCTCATGGAAGAGTGTATGAAAAGGCATTCGGCCAATGCCAAACACCTCCCACACAATACAATAAAGAACATCCCCATACACTCACACAGACAATACAGGTACATCTCATATGTTATACAACCACGCCGCAGTTTGTCACTCTCTCCCACTCACAGAATAGAAAATGTGAATGCTCAGAAGAAGAGGCTCGGAGCAGCCAACCTCTGGGTCACTGGGGATGTATCTGCATCCCAACACGAGTCACACTCTTTTCTCCCACATTAGGACAGGGTCAGTGGTAAACATATTGGGCAGTTCAGAGGTGAACCATATTACCCCACTGCTGTAACTCAACCAGCGTTTTAGGTGGGCTCTGTTTCTCTTATCTCTCCTCATGTCTGGCACACACAGTTTCTTGTTAGACTAATTACTGATGAGTTAAAACACATGCCGTTGGTAATCCGTGAAAACAGTGTGAGGTGTCATAACAAGTATGTGTGATGAACTGGTGTGGTGATGAATAACCGGACACCTCTACTATTTATTTGTTATTGACCCTAGCAGATACACTGTATTTGTACAAATGTAATCTCTTGTATTTATAGGTCTAGTCTGAGCTGAAATCTAATTTGATTTAAGATGTTTTGAGGTTTGTCTGCGACTAGTAATTGCTCTCAAAACACGAGGAGCATTGATTGGTCTTTTGCCTAATGAACTGAGAGAAAGAAATACAACTCTATTAATTTAGTGCACTTGTCAACAAATTAACATCGTCACTGAGGCGGGGAGAGTGTCAACTGTACAAGTCTGAATAATCTGTGATGTTATTCTGATGTAATACCAATGAGGATGAGTAAAACCCTAGACTCCAAACACTTGACAGCAGCGCCTCTGAAGACACGCTCCTGCAGACTGGCTAGTGGGTGGCAAATGATTAGCCACATGTCAGATCCCCAAACAAATCCTGACAAGTGAAACCCAAAGACATAGTGACCAAATTAGGTTATGGCCATGATGGGGATGGTGATTTGAGTGTATATACAATATGCTTTAACAAGGGGTGCCATCCTGTGCAGGGATGTCCTGGATTATGTAGACGTGGTGTAAGAGACACAGCTGCCTATTTAGAAACCTCACATCGAGCGCTCGGGGTGGTCAAACTCATTGCTTACTATGGAGTTGAGCTCTGTTGTTCTCCATTGCCGTGGCTTTCAATTTATGGTGCGGAGGCTAGAATTGAGTTGAGTTGAGTTGAGTTGAGTTGAGTTGAGTTGAGTTGAGAGCAAGCAAAGGTTTTATTCTTTTTTAAATTGGTTATTTTTTTTACTGAGGATTTACTGAGAGCATTAGGTGTGGGGTATTAGCAAGGGTAGGCGACAGTAGGGATGAGTAGATTATAAGCAGCCTGTGAATACACCGTCTTGACCTTGGATTACTCAGATAATCATCTCCTTGATTCTGTGTGTTGATGTTGTGCTCAGGTACTATCAAAAGCTTTCTTCATGGTGAGTCTTTATGTGTGTTAACGAGATGGGCTTGATCATCCCAGCACTGTGAACACATTTTGCAACTCAGCAGGGATGGCTCGGGCTGTGTGGAAATAGGCTGACAGATTTGTTTTTGCAGTTATGCACACACATGCAAACACCACCCAATACAACCACAGACTTGTACTGTTGTGACTGAGACGATCACAAGGCAGTAGATGGTTACGTGCCTTTTTTAGCTGAGGTGTACTCCCAGGTTTTCTCAGATGATCTCGGCATGAGAACCAGAAAACATCCCGTCACTACCTTGCTTCAAAAACCACCGGGCTATTGCATCCTCCAGAAAAGGTCTCTTCATGGTCAACACCACTCCTCACACAACAAGACATTGTCCTCGGTTGATGCAGAGGGCAGTTGCTGCTAATATTTGTCCATACTTAACACACACACACACACACACACACACACACACACACACACACACACACACACACACACACACACACACATATATACACTGCCACACACAGACACACCCATTTAGGAAAAAGTGGGCTTCTATTGTTAGTCTGAGCTCAATGAGCACCAGAGGGAAAGCTTCCCCTCTGATTCTGATCTCAGCATTTTGGCCTGTAGCTGCAGAGTTCAAATCAAAGAGAATCAATCCATCAGCTTTCTTTAATTATTTGCTGAAGTTTCTTTTGGTAAAGTAGGACATCAACAGGAAACTGTCAATGTCAGTATCCATTTCCTGTTTGGTCACAGTGATCTGAATTCTAGCCTAGAGTATAAAGTACAGTACAGTTGATGTTGTACTTGAAATGTCTTTCCTTAAGCCTTCGTTGAACAAAGGCTGCATCTCTGCATTGCTGTACTTCCTCTTCAGATAATGGTTGCAGAGTAAGAGACAGTGAGTATATTCAGTTCTTAGAAACGTTACGCTACCAAACAACATAGACATGACAGCCAGCAGTTTTAGAAGTTGACAGAGAAAGGTCAAATAACCACAGGTGATTTAGAGATTTAGAGTGAAGAATAGATACAGTGGGCTGTGCGTGCGTGTGTGTTTGTGTTAATCTGACCAGAAGATCATGTCAGTCAGCCTGCAATGCCTGCAATGCCTCGTTCTCAGTCATGTCTCGTCTTCTTCATTGTGGAAGCCAACTCTCAGAGCATGTTGGAGCAAGACACTTCTATCTCTTCTGAACTCTGCATCACCCCATTATCAGATAGGAGGGCACTCATCCAGCAGTGTCACGCTCAGTGTTTCGTCTGCAGCCTGAAGGTATGAGCCCTTTGCCTTGACTTATACAGCCACAGCATGGGAAGCATTAACATATGGCGGAGTAACTTAACTAGAGATGTGCTGCATAAATTTTAGTGATCACCATTTAGCTTTGTTGCCACTAGATGTGTATCCAGTCATTGAAATCTCTATTGGATATTCCATCAAGACAGGAAGACAGGAACAAACAAAGCTAGACCAATGAAGGTTACTTGAAATCAAAGATTTTCTACACACAAAGAGGTTTTATCAATGGCAAAGGGAATTGCAAAGGGTTTAAACTGTGTATGGTTAATGCAGGATGTTTTTACCTTCACTCTACGTGTGACTCTCAACCAGAGCCTGCTCGTTTGAAGGCTGTTTGAGAGGGTGGTGCTCAGGGCCTTTCTCTGAGCCAGAAACAGTTATTGTATTTTCCAAGAGGTTTGTTTTTAATTCTCGCTGCTACCCTCCTCCCGCATTCATGTACACATAATCCCCTTTGTGATTCTATTTGTTAGACACTGTAATCAAATGAGAGGTAAGTACCCTCCAACAAACAATAGTAATTGTTGGTTGCCATTGTGTTGTGCCAGCTGAAATGCACTTGAACACCGAGGGATGTTTTATGTTGTTTGGGACATTCTGGAAAATTGCATCACGCAATTGTGATGTTCATTGTGTTCTGGGGTCTTCTGAGAGGAATGCAGAAAAGTGACTATCATCAAAACAGGCATCGTCTATCTTTTCTGTTATCAAAAGGATGCACAACACCTATTTGAGATGAAATTCCATCTAATTGGTCCAATATTTGGCCAAGCTACAGTGGATGACATCAGTTCTGATCAAAATATCACACATCATTACTCTACATGCATTTTGCTCACTCTAGGTGTTGTTTCATGTTTCTCTTTTGAATTTTGAACTGTCAACAGTCTGCTGTCACAGATGTTCTCACCTTGCATGTCTGTCTTTCCCTAAACTTCAGTGCTTGCACTGCTTATACCACTCAAATAGACTGATCCAGAATAAGAGAAGCTTTAAAAAGACACACCCTAAGGACATACATTCCTAACTCTCGTGCATTATTTGTGTGGATCTATCACATAAAATGTGTCTGCTTGGATGCCTTTGATGAAGGGTTGGAATCACACTGGCCATTTGGTCGGAACTGGAGTGAAACTAAAGGACGTGGAGGTGTGAGGTACCCTGTAGCAGGCTACTCATTAGGCTTGTATATTCTGCTGTTGTGATATCCATCCCCCTGCCTGCCAGCAGCTACAGCTCTGGGCATCCACTTAGCTGCGAATCCCCCTGCCCTCTAAGGATCCAGACAAATGAAGGTCCTTTGGAACATGTGTTGTTGAGCTGCCTGTTACTTTCTGTCCAAGGGAATAACCCAGAGCCTCCATCACTGCTCAGATTGGTTTGTTTAGGCCATTATTGTTCCACATGTGATTTAAGAGGTGACATGAGAGTCAAGTGGGACTTCTTGGGTTGTTTGGTGCTGTTTCCTTTGGTGTTATTTACCCTGATGTTAAAATGTATGTTCGCTCTGGTAATAGTTAGTTATTTACTACTAAGACAGGCTTCTTTTTTACTCATAGGCGATATGGTTTCTGAAAAGGTACACTTTGAGTGAACATCATTATGTTGAGTAAATTTTTTTTCAGGTTTGCCTGCAGGTGATTATGTAAGTCTCTATTTGACCTCTCTGAATATTGTGTTGTAACAAGGCTGTGGAGTGTACAAAGATTTGACCGGCTGTTTTTCAATATGAGCTTGCTTGTCCTTGGCCAACTGGCCGTTATTGTGGTCACCTACATGTCCCAGTAGGTTAGATACACAGGCCAATCTTATAGGTTTCTCCTATCTGTTTCCCGCTCTCCCGCCCCTTTCCATCTCTCTCTCTCTCTCTCTCTCTGTCTCTCTGTGTTACATACACACACACTCTTTCTCTTTCATGGCCTCTCTTCCAGGACCCCATAGATCATGGGGTTGGGTTAATCATTGTGCCTACTTGGTGCTGGTTGCAGTGGTATAGTGGTATATGCAGGGCAGTGTGTTAGGAAACGAGTGTGTCTCTCCATGAGAAGAGAGAGAGAGGGAGTAAAGGAGGAAACCCCTTCTAAAACTATGACACACTAGCATAACACTAGTGCTATAGACAAGAACTGATGCTCACCCACATGCATGCCAGTCACTCTACTGTACCTGGATACGTACTAAAATCGAATGCACTTACAAAATTTGGCCTGCTCATATTCTCTGGTAAGAACAGATCTGGCACACTTATTAGGTGTTTGGCGTAGTAGAGTTGAGTACCAAGGCTTGTGATTGGCTTAGCTTGGCTGTTTGTTCATTCACTTAGTGTAAAGCCTCAGATAATATTATAGTTTTATAGAAAGATGATATGCATGATACGAAATTCATCATAAGTGATGCTGGAGTTTTGACTCATACCAGCAATCAAATAGAGACATCTCTTAGGGCCACTCGTTTGATGTTTTAAACCCTTTATATTGCCATGCCATTGTTGATTCGAGGCCAGGCCAGAGTACTCTGATCCCTCAGGCACCCAGGGCAATCAGTCGGTCTGTACTGCAGCTAATGCTAACTGCATCCTGTGGTCATTATAGTGAACAGGCCATTTAGAGAACATGGCTCTGAACCTTTTTGGTTTAGATACTATCTGACTTCTGACTTCCAGAGCAGCTTGGTAATGTTGGGTGGACATTTAGATTGTGAGTGGAACGGCCTAGCGGCTGCTTCAACCCAGACTTGCAGAGCTCGTTGACAGGCTCAGTCAGGCCATGGACTAAAAAGACCCTTTTTTTGTTTGAGGCTTCCTTAACAAACAGTACATACAGTAATATCTGTCATGAAGCTCTTATCTACTGAACAAATACCACCAGAAAACAAGACATTCCAAACACATCAACATGAACCTGTCCTTCTCCTTGCCAAGAGACTGGAACAGAATGGAATTTGAAACGTTTTAGCCAAAAATGTTTCCATGGTCAAGGTGTTTTTTGCAGAAACGTTTCAGATTTCGTTCCGTTCTCCGGCTTCAACCAAAGCTCTCCGGGAGTTTTTTGGCGCAGATCGATACACAGGTGAGTGACCTCTGGTTTAGACCAAGGCATAACAAACACACACACTCATATACACACACTCAACCAAATACAGACCACCCATTTAAGATTAAGGTGGACAGCAGCCAACTGTGAAGGAGTGCAGTGCTGCTCAGCCACAGCTGTCTCACTGATGAGACGAACAGCATTTCCTGGAGGCTTTTGGCCTCGGATTGATGGTCTTTCCCCACCAGGATTTTCCAATGTTCTGGGCAGTCTAGATTGGGTCTGTGCGGTCCAGCCCTCTGTTTCATTCAGCTGTGCCCCATGATACTTAGGGCTAGTGATGCCTGATAGTAGACTGCAGGGTGTGATTGAGTGGCATCAATTGATCTGATGGGCCTGGTCAGACTCTAACGGCTCACAGTGGATATCCTTTCCGCTGTTTATTAACAGGGTCTGCATGGGATAAGGTGATGGGGAGCTGATGCACTGACAGTGGGGATTTTCTCTGCATTTGGTTTGTGTTCCAGCTCAGACCTACAACGCATGCTTTCAAACCTTGGTTTCAAGCCAGATACAAATTCTGTATAATTGTCTGCAGTGTGATAGATATGACCCTGCCTTTTCCTGTTTTGATCCTTTTGTTATGTATAGTCAAGTTGAGCCAATGTAGTAATCGGTGTGTGCTTTCAATGAGGGATCGTGTGTCTCTGTGTCATCCAGGCAGTGTGGCGAGTCTAGATAAGAACACTTATGAGGTGAAACTCCTTCCTCGTCCCTCAGTAACCCCTCCCAGCATCAACAGCAGGAATAAGGGATGTCACGGGTGTTCCTCCTTTTGGCAATACTCACCATCTCCTCCAGCATCCAGGTGAGCCCAGAGAGCACACACACACACACACACACACACACACTGTTTTGTTCTCACATCAAGTTTGTAGTTAGATTTACGAAAAGCATATTATATACTATATAGATATTGATACTGAGTGAATCAAGTGAAACAGGAGGCGGAGCTCACATTACTGAAACTGGAAGTAGATTGACATTGAAGTAGTGCAGTCAAAAGTGACCAGTGGACGTTTTTCTGGACGTTTTCTGCTGAACCTTTAACCAACCAACTTACCTAACCATGACCAAAACTTTACTCTAACTTTAACCAAAACCTAAGCTTAACTAAAGTTGTTTTAGTTGCCTGACCATAACCAAAGTAGTTTGGTTTTGGCACATGAGAGTGATAGGTGACCATGTGTAGGTAGAACGAATCAACTTTTCATAAGATCATATGACCGTTGTTGTGACAACTCATTGCACACACACACGCGCACGCACGCACGCACGCACGCACGCACACATAAGAAAACAGCTTCCAACAGATATGTTAGCTCCCATCAATTGCTAACTGAGTGTGGGAAAGTATGTTTCTCCAGCCCTATTGCTCTCTGAGAAAAGCCAGAGAGACAAGTCTAAACAAACTCTCTGTCCCTGGCGTGTTAGCGACATGCAAGGTGTCCAATGTGTCAGCTTGTCATGTAGACCCTGCCGCAAACCCCCGTGCAGGGGGACGCGGTGTTATCTTGACGGATTGCATCCCCAACATGGGGATTGGTTGCTTACATTTACTTTAAACATGAAGAGGAGTGAAGCAAATAAATACAAATTCAGCAAGTGCACCTATTATTATCATGTGTTTTTGTGGAGCTATTATTAATTTTCTTTGTCTTATTGTTTACACTACCAATAGCGCCAGAATAAAATACCTTCCCAGTGTTAGTGGACCTTGTTGCATTACATTGTATGTACACACAGTATATCCCTATATGTACTCCACTGTTTCCTTAGGTTTCCCCTCATGTTAGCTTCGATAAGGTGGTGGAGAGATGGAAATTGTACATGGGGGAGTGTACCCAGAACAACAGCCAAGCCCCCCCGAGCACCGGTGAGCACTGTGTCCTCCACATCAACCACCCAGTCCTCCATACACTAACATCAACCAGTCCTCTATACATTCACATTTTAAGCATTTAGCTGACACCCTTATCCAGAGCAACTTATAAAAAGTGCAACATTAGAATAAGCGTCAATTCCTACATCACCAATATTATAAGCAAGTACATACGTATTAAGGAGTGCAGCAGTCAGAGTGTAAGAAAGAAGGGCTAGGAAAAGAGCTAAGGAGGGAGGTCGCTGGTATTTTTGTCAATATACATTATTAATAGCCCAAGCGGTTGCTCAAGGATATTTGTCAGCTCAGGCCACATAGGGCATCAAACCCTGGCCCTGCGCCTCACTAATCATTACGTCATCCTGTAGTGTAAGAGCATATCAGCATAAGTAGAGGAGGCAGATATGGGGTAAACCATACACCTGACCATCCAGTCCTCTGTACATTAACAGTGAGCACTGTTTACACTCACTCTGGAGAAAACGAAAGATGTGGCATCAGCTGAAGGTCAGCGATGGCTGGAATTAAAATGGGTTGCCACTGCTCTGAAGTCAAGATGAAAGACCATGACATCAGCAGATGCTCATCAGCAGCCATAACTTCAAAGAAGAGTTGTTACAGTTATCTGTGACCTAGACCACTCCAGGTCTGAGGTCTGAGGATAGTGAGCGAGGGCTTTGATGGTAAAGGAAATGTTCACCCATTTTTCATTCTTTGTTTCCCAGGCCTAGTGTGCAACAGGACCTTTGACAATTATGCCTGCTGGCCCGATGGACTCCCCAACACCACTGTCAGTGTGTCATGTCCATGGTATCTGCCATGGCACCATAAAGGTAAGGGTGCAACGTGGGTTAGAGGAGACACACACCTTAAGGTAATCCTGTTGATGCCAAGTCACTGAAAATTTACTGCAGAGGATAATGGAGTTGGACTTTCCAGTAAATTGTGTGTGTGTGTGTGTGTGTGTGTGTGTGTGCTCTAGTCCAGCATGGCCTGGTGTATCTGGAATGTGATGCAAATGGCCAGTGGGCGACTACGAAGAATACCAGCGAGTGTGACTCTAATGATCCTAGTCTGGTAAGAATTGTCTCTCTCGTCATTGAGGTTGGGCGGGAGAGGTGGCAAAGACGACGGCACAACAAAATACAAATGTTTTGTCTGCATGAAATCAGTTTGAGCTCACATATGAAAAATGGGTATGTGTGTATTTGTACGTGTTTGTATCTGCAGCAGCACTATGGTGAGGTCCTCAAAAAGTTTTGGATCATGTACACAGTAGGCTATTCCTTATCGCTGGTCGCGCTGGTGTTGGCACTCGGCATTCTCATATACTTCAGGTAATAATGATCGTCAGGTGAAATTAAATTGTGAACACGTTGGATTTTCTCATGAATACTGTACATTACTGTGAAATTAGTGATTTGCACATAGTGTAAGAATAGTAAAATAGCAACCATTATCATTACAAACAACTGTATAATCAGTTTCTGCTTTCATTTGGCCAGTGTGGGAGTTTGTGGGTACGATTTCCTGTATAATCTAAGAAAACTATTCCAGTAGTGTCTGCATCAAATGCAGCAGGGAGGGGAACTAATGACATAGGCAGTAGATAAGAGCTGCTATTGCAATTCATTTGAAAATGATATATTTAAGAAAGAAAATCCTAGACAGTTTACCCTCAAGAATAAAATATTTGTATTATTGTCTGTCATTAACCAGGAAGTTACACTGCATGAGGAACAACATCCATATGAACCTGTTTGCCTCTTTCATCCTGCGAGCGTTGTCTATCCTGATCAAAGATGCTCTGATGGAGCCCCCAGCTCTCAACATCACATCACATGACATCAGCAGCGACCAGGAGCAGGGCTTCTCCAGGGCATTGATACATCCAGTGGAGCTGATGGTCAACAACGAGGTTATTAATGATGAAAAATCCACCATGAAACAAAAGAAAACGCTGTTGATAATGTAGCTTGTATTTCTGGGTCCATTCTGTTGTGTGGCAGTGTATTTTTCATATCCCTGTGATTAATTGACCAAACAGACTTTAATAGCAGAACGTTTTTCAACAACCTAAAACATCAGCTAGGTTTTGGTGTCAGTCAAGAGCAAGGGCCTCTTTCTAGACTCACCGACGTTCAACAATGACACAGGGAGAAATCCATCGTAGAAGAGGAAGAGACACCAACAGTAGTGCAGTGCAGTGACAAGACATAAGGAGCGTGACTCCCTTTTTCTCCACTGGCAACAAGAGCTAACACTACTGCTATTGCTCTCACCACCTATAAGTAAAAACTTTATCAAAGTGCGTTTGATATTGGATATTCTATGCATATTTATTTTTCCACCTTCAATAACTTTACACATTAAAGAATATAGGAAAAACAATTTCCACTGTCAATATTAGGGAAAATATTTTTCTACTGTATGACACATTCATATTTCAATAGCAGTTGGCTGTCAAAAGGCATTCTGGGAAATGTAGGAAATCACTAATGGAAGTAAAAGTAGACAAGGCAGGTTGACCTCAATTAATAACTTAAATGAACTTTTGTAGTCACAGGTGTGTGTTTACTGGGTATTTCACAACAGCTCTGACCAGACCTGGTTTATAATAATAATAATATCATGATCATTTTGCCATTATGCATGAGAATGTCAACACTGTCTGTTGTAGACAACGATTGGCTGTCGCATCGCCATGGTGATGATGCAGTACAGTATTATGGCCAACAGCTATTGGCTGCTGGTGGAAGGCATCTACCTCCATAACCTCCTGGTCATCACTGTCTTTACTGAGAAGAACTACTTCAACATCTACCTGTGCATTGGTTGGGGTGAGCTGGCCTGTTGTGTGTCCTTGTGTGTGTGTGTGTGTGTGTGTGTGTGTGTGTGTGTGTGTGTGTTTTGTGTGTCTACAGATGGTGTAACAAAGTTGGGGATGATAGTTAATTACATGCTGTTTGATACCTTTTTTATGAAAGGTGGAAATGGGGAAATTAAGTCAGACCAGATAAATGTAAAAGGCTATAACCAAGTTTTACAAAACGACTGTGTTGCATTTAGACTCTTTTTTTTTTGACAGGCACTCCGCTGATATTCCTTGTGCCCTGGGTGATAGTTAAATACCTATATGAAAATCAAAAGTAAGTTTCCAATGGCACTCTCTCTCTCTTTCTCTCTCTCTCTCTCTCTCTCTCTCTCATCTTCAATCCCAGCCTGGTCTTCACTTTGTTCTGAACTAACCACCAATGAAAAGATATAATTGGCTGATTGCAAAAAGTGAACGCACACCCAAAATGTAGCTAGGAAAACTAGTACAGAATAAAGGAGAATAAAGTCGACATGAATGCCTTTGGCAGGCCCATTGGTTCTCATTAAAAGACACAGTGAGGAGGTAAAGAGTGTGCAACTTTCTTTTCCTTTATAAAGATGCAATTGGCATCAAAACCTTTCACTGCTGCCATGCATTTTAAATTGGAGCTGATCCCATACTCATAGTAGAGAGACCAATCAAAAAGAGGTGAGAAGAGGCTCTTTCTCCAAGGCATATGAGTTACTGCACTGTTACTTGCTACTTCATGGTCAATTAGACACATTATTATAGCATGTGCAATTGGCTGCAACCAAACTTTTCACAGGAGCTAAATAAGAAAACCACACAATTTTGTGAATAGTGTTCTTCTTAATATTTCATTCTAACACTGAGCAACCAAAGATCCTATTATGCAATCTCTCTAACTCTAATCTCTTTAACACACTTCGGCAGCAGAGCGGGGTGAGAGGGATTGTGAAACTACTTTTGAAACCACTGACACCTTGTGTTGTTATATAAAGCCTTTATAAGACATGGCTCCCTCTCCGGAGCAACAGCATGGCTCTCACTCTCACACGTTTCTTCTGCCTTGGAGAGGAAATGTCTGGCTTTCATGTTTAGCTGCCAAGTGATCAGAGAACACAGTTTTAGTTTGCTGCCAGAGTCCATAAAGAGTGTGACTGGACATGTTAGACGGAGCCAGCCATCTCCAGAAACATGTGAATTGTATTTCATGGAAGCTTAGTGGTTGTCTCATTTCTCATTGATATTTCTCCAATGTTTTTGTCATAGGTGCTGGGAGCTAAATATAAACATGCATTATTGGTGGATCATCCGTTCCCCCATACTGCTGGCAGTTGTGGTAATTCCCCCTACCTCTCTCATTCTGTCTCTTTCTATCTCCTTTACCCCCTGAACTCTCATTCAATTGCCCTTTTAACCCCAGATGTAAGTCCCCTGCTCTTTCCCATTAGCAGATCTTTTTTCATCTGCTATTTTTTCTCTCTATTCACACACTATACAATATTAAAGAGACCTCCATTATACATGAAGTGTAAAAGGCTATCAATGCTGTAGGCTTAACAGCCGGGAAGGATGTTGGGATTCGAGGGGAAGTGAAATGTGAATTTTAATGTTGTGAAATCCTCAGTGTCAACGCCTCTATCCTTACCATGACCAGGCCCTTTATTGTAAGTGTGCTCATGAAAGGGCAGTTCTGACCTTATATAAATGTCAGATTTGTCATGCGGCCCATGTCAGACCAGTTACACAGACGTCCTGGTATTTTCCATGCATTAATCATCCTCTTAAGTGGCCTGTATCTCACAGGAATTCCTGTGTTTGAGTTTTTGCAGAGACAGGAGGTTTGGTTCCTGCTAGTTACACACCACACACACCACATAGCCCCCAAGACACACTGCTTCCCTCTTTATTATGATTCCCCCATGTGCAATGTGCTCATCAGTGTAGAAACTAAAAGTATATATATACTTTTAGTGTATGTGTGAAGAAATGCCTCCAGGAATTTGTGATATTGTGATCGTAATGATTAATACAAGTCAATCCCTGCAAATTTTCAAGAACTTGCAATTTTTCTGAGCCTTTGGTTTACACACGGTTAGCCAGAAGATCACAAAGTCTACCTCTAGGATAAATGGGCACTTTTCAAATGAAACTATACAGTTTTATAATCGTGGACACATTCAAATGGACTGATTTTATTTGGTGCTTACTATGCTGAAGTTGAGCTGAAGGTGTATTCGTCAACGCTGAAATCAAATTCCTGTAATATTATAATATTCCTGTATACCACAGGAAGTGATTATATATGACACTTTCTAAATGGGAGGTAGCCTAGTTACAAACACATTTTTGGTTATATCTTTAGTGCGACTTTATTGCAATTTTTCCTTGACTTAGTTTCCGGATTCCTGTATTATTACTGGAAAAGACCACCTGAAGCTCCACAAGCTCCATTACAATTTTTGACAAAAGCCACTACAAAATCAAACAATTTTGTCTCCAACCATCACAAAAAAACTTTACAATATTGTGGAGGGATTGTAATTGTGCTTGACACAGGTCAAGAGTAGTTATTCTTCCAGGCACCTGCATATTAACAATTCCGTATGTAAACCCAAAGGTCACATTCCTAGTGATTTGATTAGTTAAAATGCCAACAGGGGTGACAGGGTTCTCTGATAATGAAGTGTTTTAGGACGGTCTACTGTGTGTAATGATGTTTTGATTGATGTCTGTTTGTATTTTGTAATGAAAAACGTATTTTACCATCAACATCGGTGTGTCCTACCTTTCACAGATCAACTTCCTCATCTTCATCCATATTATAAAAATCCTGGTGTCAAAATTGCGAGCACACCAAATGAGATACACAGACTACAAGTTCAGGTGAGTTTGGATGTTAAAAAGCTTTTCCTATTTCTATGCATCTCTCTGTGCACTGTAACATCTCTTTCTCTTCCCCCTACCTCTGTGGTCCCTCTCTCTGCCCCGACCCCCTCCATCCCCTCCATCTCAGGTTGGCTAAGTCGACTCTAACCCTGATCCCTCTGCTGGGTATCCATCAGGTGGTCTTTATTTTTGTGACAGACGAGTCCACCAAGACCACCTTCGCTTTGCGCCTCACAAGGCTCTTCAACGACCTCTTCTTCACTTCCTTCCAGGTCAGACGCTAAAAAGAACATTCAGTTGAACTAAGGCATCTGAAGACAAAACAATGCAGCTGAGAATTATTATTATCTCCCAGTTAAATCAAATGCAGTAGCTATCACATCATACTATACTGTATTAACAGCAAGTCGCAGAGATATTGGCCGTAGTACGTGAGCTTGTTCAGTGAGTTGCTCGGACGTCTTCCTGTCTTGTGGATGTTTCTCCTCCGCCAGACAATAGAGTGCTTTATTAGATGTCAGGAGATATTACATTAACACAATGTGCTGTCCAAGCTGTTAAGTGGTTGACTCACACTGCGACATAATGACAGTAACCTTTTTGTCGAGGGAACGCAGCTGACACGTGTCAAGTTCACAGTCAAGCCATCAGTGGAATTGCTTTGATGACGAGAGAGAATATGATAGAGAGAAGCCTAAAGTGAAAGAGAGAGTTCTGCCAAGGGACTTTTGACTTGAGAGAGCGACAGACTGACAGAGGGGTTCAATTCAATTCAAGTGACAAACATGCAGCTGCCCCATGTAACTACAAAGGTGTGTGCTTTGGATACACAGATGAGTGCTGCAGACTAGCTATCACTTAGTAACATGAGGAAGATGACAAAATAATACATTTCCTCTGAACCTTGTTTTGATAGTATCAAATGTTGCATTGTGGGTGTATAAATGGTGAGCTGCCCTGTGATGGAACATGACACTGATCATCAGTTGATTTAGGGGATTGACTCAACAACAATTGGTTTCCTCCACAGGGTCTGCTGGTGGCCATCTTGTACTGTTTTGTCAACAAAGAGGTGAGTCTCCTCATTTGACATTTCACTGTCAACTCCAGACTGTCTTTCTCCGATGCTCCCTTGAATAACATTGTCTCTCTGCTGTCTTCAGGTGCAGTCAGAGGTCCTGAAGAAGTGGAAGCGCTGGAAGCTGGGACGGAACATTGAGGAGGAGTACCGCCACACCTACAGCCACCCACCCCACATCAAGAGCAGCAGCCTCCTGAACCACGGCCCTGAAGTGCCGCACGTCCAAGACCTGTCCACCACCTCCACCCTGGTCTGCAGCCCTGAGGAGAAGCACATGCTCGGCTGCCACAACGGCATGGGCCGCAATAAGGGGTCTGGTCGGTGCACATCCCCACGGCATGAGGGAGCCATCAGCAACTGCACCCTTGTGGAGGATATCTCTCTGGTAAACAAGGCACAGTGTTATGAGGCTCCCAGAGAGAACGTGGAGAGCCACCTATGAGGAGCATCAGGAACTAGAAATCCTTGAAGAAAGTTGGAGGGCCCTCAGCTCTCATTTGGCTCTGGCGCACTTCCCGGAGCAGCTGTGATGAAGAGCTGGCAGTATGAGCTGGGCTGATAGAGTCATCTGTCAGGATGGTCTTGGCCCAAGATCAGCATCATTGGGAGAGAGAGCAGCACTCAGCTCTCTCCACAACCAGAGAATAGAGAACAATACGGCAGGCATCCATGTTGAAGTGAGCCACATGAATGGATTTCTGTAGATGTTTGTCGGACAGTGTAGGAAAACACTGGATGTTGAACAGTAACTCAAGGCAACTGATGCCATGTAAATAATACGGCTACCAGAAAAACAAAACAAAAACACTGAAACCTCAAATAACAAAAAAACACACAGGGTCTTTGTTTGAGCCTCTGATTTGATTTGTGCTGTGTATTAAATGTGTATTTTTGTGGTACTGGAGATAAAAGACAAAATGGACATTGAACTAATGTAAAGACCAAACAAATGACGCAAAACAAGATGGCAGGCCTAATGGAGGGAATACATTTTAATGCCTTGACATTTGTAAATGATTTCTATTACGCTTTGATGAAAACAGACAGGAAAAAAAAGAAGCTTTCTGCTGACTGTACCTTATGCTGTAAGGTCATCACAGTGTTTTCTCTGTCATTCAAGTGCCCCCGTCTAGGACCCATGAGAAATTGGCAGCTGCTCTCACCAGCTCATTCATGCTTACCTATAGACATTGTAAAAGGTCATGAGGTGGGACGGGGGAAATTATCTATAAGCTATTGCTAAAACGATCATCACCTGACTTACTTAGTTATTTGACAATAATCAATAATCGTTTTTGTTTTTTTAAAGCCCAACATCTGGAATATTGCTATGTAAATGTAATGTAAATGTGTAAATGTGCCAGGTGTGTTTTCTAGAGGAATAGTTGAAGTTCTGTGCCATCAAGTATGTTGCTCCCCAGCCATCCAGGTGTTATGTGATTCACATACTATATGAACATCACACATCACATCACAGTAGCCCACTCAACTCCTGAGGCAAAAGCTGATATGAGAAACTGTGCATTCGAATCAAGGATAAAAATACTTAGCAGATAAACATGAACTCTATGTGACACTGTGACTCAGAATGACTCAAAATAACATGTCACCTCTGGCACGAGGGTAGCTCTCTATTCAAAGAAATGTGTTTTTGCTATGTTGAATATAGCCCTTCTGTCATGCATGCACATTGTGTAAATATAGTAAGCTTTAGTTGTGTGACTCACTGGACTGCGATGCGTGCCCTAGAGAGCATGCACTGTATCACTGAACCCCAAAAGTGAGACAGACCCTGCTATGACTCCATGGGCCCTAGAGTCCATGTCATTGTTTTCATGTAAACTTAGACTTCATCTAGGAAGTAACTCTATAAGATTAGCTTAATTGTCTTTTTCCAGACTCAGTATTTAAAGTACTACACTGACTTTTTGGTAAATTGGCCCATTCGTCAATTTACCCATTATGTGAAGAGAGGATTGGCAGAAAAAAAACATCAACTCTGAATTACTACCTTCTTACGTTAGATAATGCTAGTTGCCAACAGGCACTTAATGTACTGTATGCTAACGTGTTAGCATGTGCACAGGACAGAGTAATTTGCCCAACTAGCCAATTACCCAAAAAGTCAGTGTAGTCCATTAATGTTCTGCCTTATCGTGTCCGCATGAGCTGTGGATGTCTAGAACAAACTCTGCAACCTGAAAGTGGATCAAAATAGACGCTCTCTAATAAGCATTTCAGAGAAATACAATGCTCACAAACCCTTACCAGTATTGACAAGGGAACACAAAATAACAGTGGTACTTTTTCTACTGAATACATGGCATTTATTTCCAAGAAGGTAAAGCTCATGCTGAACATAAGTTATCCTTTGAGTTGTTATATTTTGTTCGGTCTAAGCTTGACTTTGTATGTATGACTATTTGCACAATGTTAATTTATGATTGGTAAATACTGTATGTATATGTGTCTGTTCAAGTGAGTTATTTGATTGCTGTCAGCACCTTTTATGCATGCATGCCGTGTGTGTGTGTGTGTGTGTGTGTGTGTGTTTGTGTGTGTACAAATATATTTTCATATGTGTATGAATGTGTGCATCCAGAAAGGTGGAATTTGCAGATGTGTGACAGGAAGAGGGGCACAGTGGAGCCATCTTAGCTGCTGTGCTGGAGCCTCTCCATTGGCTGTAGCTGGATGACCAATAGAAGTGGTTGCACACAGAGCACAGGGGTCAGAGGTCACCCTGAGTTATTCCCATTCTATCAGTTCTCAGTCTATGTATTACACACCACAGGACAATCCAAGAACACATGCCCATATAAGGCATAAAGAAGAGACACGGCTCCGTGCTTTCTTCTGGAAGCCATTATCAGTGTGAGTGCTCTATGTTGTTCAGTACTGCAGAGCTAAATGAGAGCGCAACAGCAGCATATTGTCCAGATAATGTCTCCTGTTTTTCTGCACTCTTGATTTTCTTCTCAGCCAGGTGCTGTGCTGAATTGGGGTAATCCTAGCCCTAATACAGGACCTTTTGGGAGTCTTTCATCATTTGGCTGTTTACCTCTCCCATAGGGTACTGTATTGCTCCATTGACTTTTTACCACATGAAAGTCAGCGAGCCCGATAACGAAACCAATACATCGAATTTCACTGACCTAACCAGATGTCCGTAATCCTTCACTTGTCTACTTGCGGGGTGGCGGGTGGCGCTCCACCTCCTGTGCACAAATAAACTTTTAAACAGCCATATGATGAAAGACTCCCAAAGGGTCCTGGATCAGGGCTAGAGAAACCCATGGACAACAAGCAGCATATTGGTAAATGCTTGACCTGTGTGGGTCCCTGGATTGATTCAGTTCGTTGTTTTGTGTTAATGCTTAAAAAAGGTTGGACTCTACATTGTGTGAGATACTTACTTAGTTATATTACTAAGTATTTTCAAATTTAGCAGGCTTGAGTTTGCCATG
>CABFOQ010001393.1:0-11099 GCA_900660455.1 Gephyroberyx darwinii | reverse complement strand
GATCCAGGTGTTTCTACGAGAACTAATGAGCACACACACACACACACACACACACACACACACACACACACACACACACACACACACACACACATACTATTCACTGCTGCCCACAGGGCTCTACTGCCTTGATGGCCAGGGGTGCTGAGCTCATGGCAGGCCAGACAGCATGGACCCAGCTATAAAGGGGAGGCTACAGTCATCTCAATACAAAGGCCCCAGTCAGCACTTTGTGGTACTCTAAAACAGATGCTATCAGAGCTAATGAGTGTATCTAGCAGCACAGCAGACCCAAGGTTTACATAGGGTCAGTCCACAATCCCATCTGTGCAAATGGAACCTCTGTTATTTTTCTGGTTTTATAAATGACCCTGTCTCTTTTGTGCAATATTTACATTTTACCAACTACTGTTAAGTCATTGTTAAGCCAGCATCAGCAAAGAGGCAAGGAGTGAGCAGGTAGGGGTTCAGTGTCTCTTGATGGACACAATTTGGCTGTTGCAGGGATTGAATCTGTGCCCTTTCAGTTCAGGTACTGCACAACTGAGTTAACCCACTCAACTCATCCAGCCTGTGGTAATGAGCTTGTGGAGGATAACAGGGCTGTTTAAACAGGGGCCCCTGCTTTCAGCCATGCTGATGCCCTCAGGCACCTCAACCCTAATCCCAGGTTCAATAAGAGTGGTGTCAATACAACTCCATGTGCTGACACTTATGGATTCAAGATAGCTGATACACACTTTTAAAGAACACACTACTTGCTCTGGTGCGGGTCTAGTACGGGAGAATACACAATGTTTAAGACACCCTGATGAAGGAACGTTGCTGAAAAATGTTATTTACGTAGTGCATTTTTTTAAAAATCTTTTTTTAGTTTCATGGACCGATAATTTGCCCCTTTCAATCTGCTTGCTCTTCCTCGGAGTTTACATAACTAAGTTTTGTGATATTGCTGCAAATTGAATAGAAAAAAAGATAAACAATCACAATAATAATTACTGCAATCATTTTTTTTTCAAAACTAGCCCTATCCTAGGTATTAGCATCTCATTTCTCTCCTCCATAGAGAAACATCTCTTGAAAATGTTTAAACACTGAAAAAATAACCCATGTCTAAAAAGCTTCATCTACATTTGCACACAATTCATCCAAAATTGCAATTTTCAGAAAAAGAAATATCCACACTTCAGTCTGAACTAAAGAGACCAACTATGAAATATGTATGGCAAGGAGTGAGCAGTATGGAGGTATGTCAATAATACTTTGCAATAGTGAAAGGTATCCAAGTCACTCCAACTTGGGAATGTTCACCATCAAGCTTCCCGACAAGCTCACTCGCCCATCCAGTTCTTGCATCACTTAATGTTCTGTCAGGTTCTCCACATGTCTGATGAAAAACAAAAGAGGTAATGCACAGTAAAAAGAAACTGAGGGAAAGAAACATTGTGCTCACCCAGTTGGAAATGTTATTGTGGTGCGAAGAACCAACAGAGCATAACAGTCTGAGAGAAAAAATAGTCCATACTCAAATATGTTCAGCCTCACTTACTTTCCATTTTTTTCTATTGTCTGATTATTTTATCAATGCAGAGTGAAAGACATGCACAACACACACATGTCGGCACCCTGGCCCTCCCTAGCGTGCACAATGAATTGAGTCTGAGCATTGTTATTTGAATGTGGATAATTTTTTTCTCCTTTGAAGGTAAAAGGAAGCTGACACAAGGAGAAAACATATTTTCACAGAGAGAAAAAAAAAACGTGCTCACCAAAGAAAAAAGAAAAACCTGATTTTACACCAGTATTACTCTTCCATTGTTCTGACAGAACAGGGACACTACATCCAGAATCATCCAAAATATGACCCTGCTGGATGGAGGATTGAGATTGTGAGAGACAAGACTGGTAAACCACTTAATAATTCATCACTCAGTATAGTATTTTGTGGACTGGCTTTGATATACCAAAGCAGTGGCAGTGCTTCTAAGCAGGAAGATAAGAGACACATTTTTACAGATACATACGAGAGGATATCAATAATTCAAACTAGTCTTCTCTCTAGGCTACAAACCTGGAGGGAACCAACCTAGGCAGACAATCCGGGTAGGCAGCCTGCAGCACAGCTCCAGTTCTGCACACTAAGCAATAGATGACAACAATATGTAAACATCTAAACATACATACAATATCTAAAAAAAAAACTAAAAAAATATTACTTTATCCTACTAACACCACAGACCTTGAGTTTGGGTCAGACTGATCGGTTTGGCACTACAGACTTTTAGTTATACAAACATTTCTTGGAGTCAGAGCTGACGAACTAACTAGCTTTATGGGTTTTAACATGGATGTTTCACTAGGCTAACTACTGTAGCTAACCTAGATAACTTAGTTTGGCTAGATGACATGTTTCCAGTAAGTAGCATTACACTAGACTTTATAACATTACCAACATCCTCTCTTACCCATTGCCATTTTCACTGGGCGTCAATCTAGAAAATGTGGTTATTTGGCTCCGCCCATTGAGTTATAAAACAAACGATGAGATTATTTCCCTCTACAACTGCGTGTTTAGACGCCCTTGAGCATGGTACTTCTGCTGAACAGGTCTGATGTAGTTTATAGCATATTACACACATACAGAGAAGAACTGGTTATACAACATGCTTTGTTATGTTGTTGCGTCATCCAAAGTCATTTGCAGTGCAAGAGGATTATCGGGGGGTGTCCTGCTGGGTCACTTCAGTACCATGTTACTTGCAGCATTCTGGGTTCAAATTTGGCCTTGGACCTTGGTCACATGTCATCCTCCTCTGTGTCCCCAAATCCTCCCTGTCTCTCTCTACTGTCAACAATGCAGTAAAGGCAAAAATGCCCCAAAACATAATCTTGTAAAGAAGAAGACTATGAGAGTTAACATTTGCAGCTAAAATGTGAATTAAAAGTTTCCCATAATCCCTTCTGTTCATTAATTAGATACTGCTCATTTGTACAAAATGATTATTATCACACCATTACGAAGTTTCATAGGTATGGCAGAGTGACATGTCTCACTTAGCTGCCCAGACTGACTTTAACCCTTGAAGACTGCAACACTGTGGTAAAAAAAGAGCATCCATATGCAGCCAAACCTTTCCCTGGCTAAATATAGGTATCAAGTATAACACTAGTGCTATAGCATTTAAGAAGAGAATCGTGGTCTACATTGTTATTGGCCTACTGGGCACAAGGAGAGGTGCAGCATATTGTATTCTCATTGATGTGTAGAAAAATGTAGGCCAGATACACATTCTTAAGGTCTTCTCTGAAATATGAAGAGAGGTGAGGCAGACAGACAGACAGACAGACAGACAGACAGATAGACAGATAGACAGATAGATAGATAGATAGATAGATAGATAGATAGATAGATAGATAGATAGATAGATAGATAGATAGAGGAGGGAGGGAGAGCAACCAATAAAGACTGAGAGAAGCATCTAAATGAAGTGTAGTACCAGAGGTGCATTAGAGCTGTGCTATATTTAACACCCTGATGAGATCAGAAAAGAGGTCATGAGCTGTTTTCCTCAGTTATGAGCCATCAGCCAAATACTGGTCTGATCATTTTCTCTCTGGCTGTTAAGTACGTCTACTCCAACAGCCACTTGGGCAACCATTTACTATTTAGAGGTCCTGCTCTATTTTAAAAATCTGTCTGACTGATAAAATAGTGTAAGTGGCAGGTGTTGTTTTTTTTTTTTTTTACCTTGGCCAGTGGACTAAAAAGTTAATTTCCTGCCATGTATCAGACTCTCGGGGACAAGGAGTTATTTAAGGAAATCACACACATACAAACTGTAGGAGGATCCCACAGGGAGACAGTGTTAACTGTATCATTAGTGACCTGACACGGACGGTTAATGTGATCCAACACTTACAGGACACTCCCAGGACATCTGACACCTAGTGTGAGTTGAAACATGTGAGTGTGTACGGGGAGGAAACCACCGTGGGAAAAGTATGTGATATCCATTCAGGAAAATTATCTTCCCTTCCACTCATTAATGGCTCTTTTGTAGAGTGAGTTTCTTGCAGGTAATATATCCCATAGCAGCAATGGGTGACTGGCTTGAATGAATATAACAGAGAGATGTGAGAAGGGAAAGGGAATTCCAACGATATGCTTCAGAAACCACAGACCAATATGTTGCAGTCATCAATACTACAATACTACTACCAATTTCCCCTGGTTATTCTCTCTCTGTTTTTTTTTACTAAATTTGTGTTAATATTTAAAAGGCAAGGCATGGACAAAAGGAGTTATTTTCAGGTAAGTGTTACACATGATAGACATACTTAGAGAAAGCCAGGGATTGCATCCAGTTGAAAATATCATGCAGGAAAAAGAACAAAACATCCCACTCACAGCAGCACACATTCAGCCAGCAGCCATGTTCCCGAACAATTCAAAACAAAAAAAAAGAAATGTGATATTCGGTGCTTGCAGCCAGTGGGAAGCCACTGAGGCAGTGAGCGTTGGTTTGCAGTTTGCCGGGTAAAGGTTAAATGGGCTTTGTGAGTCATGGATCACAGTGGAGAGTGGAAGAGAGCTGGAGTGGGTTGAGGGTCAACACCAGCAGTGTGTCTACGATGGGAAAATGCTGGGAGCACACTGAAGGAAAGCTGGGCAAGCAGGCATAGTGCAGAGCTGTGTGCAGCCCACCCAGCCAGGGAATTAATTACATACAGTGCTGTATGTGTATGAATGCATGAATTCAAATACAACAGCACATTTGAAAAATCCTAAAAAGTCCTAAAACCCCTAAAAAGTTTTATTTGTTTCAGGAATTTTATCCAATTTCATCCAAAACATATTGCAACAAATGAATTTGAATTGGAAACCAGTGAAACCATCTCACCCTGTTGATACATTTCCTCCACTTGGTTGAAGAAAAATAAGACTCAGCACTAGATTAAACTGTTCAGCAGGGGATTCTTTTGCGGTTTACTCAGATCTATCAAAGAAGGAAGAATGATGAAGAATGGCAAATGTTCAGGGAAAACAGCACAGTACCGCCACAGACTCTGGAGTATGCCACTCCCTTGCCACATCCTTCCACATGAGGGAGGAAAAACATAACAGAGACATTCATCAATAAAACATATGGTTGTCTCACCAAAACTATAGTTGCTGGCTCCCTGCCAAGTCATTAAAATAGTTAATTATCTGTGTGCCAGGGCGATATGCTGTGAAGAAACAGTTCCAATATAAAAATTAGGATAAGCTGAACATCTAAAATGAGAGAGAATTACATTACATTATGCAAAAAAGAAACAGGAAAAAAGCAATTAGCTTAAGTTTGATTGAAGATGCTAAATTGGGCTGTGCCTCATATAAGGTTACTGGGTGTTTTGGGAGAGAAACAACCCCATCCACCAAAACCGTACTATATAATAATGACATAATAGTCCAAAAATGCATTATTTTTGGTTTATTATTTAAACATGTCGATGTATCTTAATAGGGGACATTTGAATCTGTTATCTCTTAATGGAATTTAAGTTAAATTCCCACAATCCTTCCTTGTATTCAACAAGACAGGATGATGATCCGATTGGTTTTCTCCCCCTACTGCACACTTCCCTCATTTATGTGCCTGCCTTGCTTTGTCCCACATTTCAGTGTGATGCTGATGAGAGTAGTCAAGGATTTGAGTAACTCCATGTCACCGATTGAAATGTTTTGGGTTCCAGTAGCTCGCCGGTGGCTGACAGTTGTTGAGTTTCCCTTCCATAGTTTGTTCTGAGTTAACACCAAACAGCGCTCTCTCACCTCCTACCGAGTCATGACTTAAAAAATATAACATTATTATTGAATATTTTAGTTACAACTAGACTGAGCTAGTGAAGCAGTTTTACATAACAACATACGAACGTTTTGGCAGCAAACTATGTTATGATACTGAAAGAGAGAGAACCTACACTGTAGCAATATAGTAGAGTGGATCTGTTCTCCTTGACAACACATTGGGGGAATGATGTGGTTGTCCTGATTATTCCAGGACTGTAGTAACTATATAGCAACAGTTGGTGGTGCACACTTAAAGTGCCACCCAGTCTTTCAAGATGAATAACAGGAACATTTCAAAACAAATGATGATACTTTTGTAGAATAGTAGGTAACTTCAGTCATTGGTTGACAAAATGACACCTGTAAAGACTGGATCCTCCACACTTTAAAGATATAGAATGATGAACTTCTACTTTGTGATTTTTTTCCCCCAAAATGAAGATGCAGCATATTGGAATGTAACTCTTCATCTATTCCTGTATTCTTCTGTGTGTGCACTATCTTCCATGTCTGCAGGAAGTCTGATTTACATCTTACGGTGTGCATCATCAGTATGTATCTTAGCGAGCTGAGCGGTAGGTAGGGACATCAGGGTTATCTCTTCCCCAAAGAGCAGAGATTGGGAGAGCAGAGATAGTGGTTAATTTGGTGGAAAATGGCCTGAGCGCAAACGTCTTTTGATCTGCGCAACCGTGGAGAATCACTGAACCTTTTGCGAGCTACATTGCTACACATTATCATAACTGAGCACAATTAACTCGAGTAGAATCAAGAAAATGATATGACGTTCTGTAGCGCAACATGTTTAGTGAGCCATCAGAGAACAGGAAGCTGTTCAGGAAGCTTCCTATTGAAGGACGGTTGCCTCATATCTCACAACCGATCTCATAATAAGCTAAAGTGCTAAAACAGCAGACGTGGACGCATTACATCAGCGAGCAAAAAGGCAACGTGGGTAATGCATCCCTGGCTCAGATAGGACAATGCTGTGTATCTGGCGGCCCAAAAGCACACAGATCAGCAGTTGTCAGGGTGAGAGAGAGCAGGAGGGTGGCTGGAGGTGTGGGGTGGGGCATTATCACTGATGTGAAAGGCCAATGACCTTTATGGGCCAACATCCAGTTGCGTCAAATGATGCTGAGTAACAACAAATAGGTCATCATTCACTTACAGTAAGTCATAATCTCCACAGCCTGCCACTGCATAAAGCTGCCTCAAGTCTGTTGGCTTAAAGTTACAAAACATATATATTAAAACTGGAAAAATCATTACCTGAATCAATATGATCCAGTTTGTAAAAGTGTTCTATTGATCCAGTTAGTAGGTGTAAAAGTTACTTGCATTCTTTAAATATGTATCAGAATTTGTTCGATTTTTTTGCCATCACTCATTTTGTGAGCTCAGTTATGTTTTTGAAATGGTGGATATCATGTTTTGGAAGGAAACTCCAAATGGAAAAGTGTTTTTCATTATATGATGGTGGGACAGTTGTACAGTTGTGTGCACATACGAGCTTATTCCTTTACATAACCCATTGGAAATGTCATCATAATCCCTTAGGGCTGTATGCATATATGTACATATGAAGATTTCATTTCAAAATAAGATCTCCACCATTTGAGTGGACACCTACTTTTAAAAGTTGATTAATAGCATAAAATAAAAAGGTAAAATCCTTAATTGACAAAATCATAACACTTTTACAAATTGAATCTTATTTATTTTAGAGATATCAAATGACGAAACCAGGTAAAAATCCTTTTTTTTTTTTAAATGCAGGAAGCTACATCCCTCTCTCATCATTATGTCTCTCTGTCTCTCACTTTCTCTCTCTCTCCCTCCCTCCCTCTTTCTCTCTTTCTCTATTAACCAGCCCCATAAAAATGAGGGGCTGTCTGTCTTTAATTGGTTTATCAGTGAACAGCCACAGCTTCAGCTGATAGATGATGTCTCCACATTGAGAGCTGCCTCTGTTCTCTGTGCTCATCTGGTCGCCAGGACAGTTTATCTTTTCTACAATGACATTCTTTCAGTGGGACCAGAGGGCTCTTGATGAAGCCGGGCCAGGCGGGTCAGACGAGTAGGAGCAGGGACGAGTAGGAACATGCAGGCCCCATTGAACCCAGGCTGGTTTTCCCACACCACGCAGATATCGATGATTAGCAGTCACTCGATACAAAGCATCCAGTGATCAACGGATCTACAAGCCTGGGAAAACAGAGCTAAGAGAGAATTGTAAGCTACTGGGTTATAAAACCTCATATAGTACAGACTACCACAGCCAAGGTCCACATTCACGTTCGTTTTTGAGATGTTTATTCTTGTAGTCTTCTAAATAAAAGCTGTAGAGAACCGGAAAGCTTTGAATGGTTCAACTCCTCGTCCATTTTGCACTTGCCAGGCAGAACTACTGTTCATAGACACAAGGAAGCACAGAAATCGGATTGGCTGTTTACAACCGTGAAAAGTTTAGCCCTGGACAATATGATGACAAGCTTATTGAGCAGCCACACATCATCATCCACCTGTGCATGCGTACACACCCACCCACACCCAGATACACACACACACTCATCAACACACACACACACACACACACACACAACAGCAGTCACACTAACAAATCTAAATATACCACAATCTGCAGTGCCAGTGGCCCACACAAAACCCAACCATACCCTTTCCTCCCACAGTAGTTACTGAATTTCACGGTACCCAAACATTCACAAATGTTATGAGATTATCCCTTACAGGAAAATACAACCGAATGCATGCAGAGCCCATTCCTTTTAAAGCTGCCATGGGGTGTATAGGACCCTGTGTTTGTCTGCCTCGTGAGAGAGCAGTATCAACACAGTAGGCACTCTGGAAATCAAGTGTGAAAGGGCCAACAATTCCTCTCAAATGAATCTCTCTTATGGCCAGGGCTTAACAAATACACAGTTTTTTGTTTCCGTCTTCCCATATACGGTGATGACACGCTGCTCTCTACAGCTGTGTATAAAGTATTGTATGCGTAGCAGAGTAAAAATTTGAATTTGTCACAGCTGACAGATTCAATTATACACTCTGAAAACATCTTTAATAATCATCATTAAGGAGCTCACGCCTGATTGGTCTGTTTGAGACGACACTGGTCATGTGATGCTGATACCTTGAACCAATAGGATGGGTGGCGTGATAAGAGAAGCTCTTTAATGGCTTCTTTGACCTAAATCTTCACTAATCATTTTAGAGCTGAGACAAAGATTTTGGTGGAGGGGGATAATATTTTAAACCTACTGTACAAGGAATTAAGCTCCCACCACTGGGTATTAGCATTCCTCCTTTGTTACAGTATCACTGGCAAAAAAAAGAACATGTATTTAGACCATATGACCTCTTTGTGGTTTTAAATATTATGATGTTTTTTGATTATGATGACTTTTGATCTTGATAAACCATCTCCTCTTTGAACAAAGGCTTGATGGACAGATGGGAAAAAAGAGATACAGTGGGAAAATAGGATGGCTGCCTCCAAAACATTTACATGCCACTCAGTGTCAAAGAAGACCTTTTCAAATAGTGACCTGTGAACTCCGCCCATCATCAGTTCAAACAGGAGTTAAATCTATCAGAAGTGGCAGAAAAAAAACAGTTAAAATAACACAAATATCTAATCTGCCGACAAAGAATACCAGTATGTAATGGTTTGTGTGTGTGTATGTATGTGCATGTGCATAGGAGTTTGTGTGCATACACCTGCGTGCGTGTGTGTGTATGTGAGGGCAAATGCATGTGATTGTTCATATTGTGGTAAGTGGCCTGTGGCAGGGCGCTTTTGTTTTGAAGCAAATGAGGCCTCGTGTCACAGAGGGCGTGATTGTGTTAGTTAAAAGGCTTCAGGTGCTTTCCTTTTGAAAAGAGCACTGCAAAAGAATATCTTGCTTAACACGTCATTTGATCTATTAACATGGAATTTTTCTTAAAATGCCAAAAAAAATCTGTCTATCTCAATAGGTTGAGATAATTTCAATCGTTTCCAATGCAAATCAACTTTGTTTGAAGGGTTTTTCTCCAATCAAGTATCATTCTCTTAGCACAAGTGGAGTCATCTGCCATATTGTGTTGACAATCTACTGTCACTTGTTCCTGTCACTTGTTCAAGAAAACAAGTGAAATCATCTCATCCTATTGAAATGATCAATTTGGCTCAATACAAGATTAAATCACTTGCTAAGATGAATATGTTGATATGTTTTGCGGTGAGCAAGTGAAAGCTACTACCAGTCTGGCAACTCCGAGGTCCTCCTCCTCTGCTCTCTCCCACTCTTCCATCTGTTACCCACCTGATCCTCATGTGTGGCCCACAAGCAGACTCAAACCTACCAATGAACATGCAATCAGCCTTTTCTATTCATTTGCTCCCTGCTCAGAATGACTGGGTGTGATAGGCCATTATCTTAACACTTGGTGAATGAAGATGGATAATATACACCTATCCATATTATCTATTGGGTGTATGCATGCATCTTTGTGTGTGTGTGTGTTAGTCTGTTGGTGTCTATGGGTGGAGGAACGGCATGTCACGTCTACTTTCGTTACTCTCCAGTCTCTCGCTCTACTTCAGACGAGGCCTGGCACAGCTGGTGATCTCAGCAGCTCGCCACTCCTCTCCATTCTTCTTTACTCAACTCCTCTTCTCCTCACTGCTCTCTTCTCCATTTTCCTCCTTTCCACTCTTCTCCTCTACTCCTCACATGGCATCTACCCAGCAAGGGTAGATGCCTCACTTAGGGGGAGACCCCATGTATGGTGTTTTAGAGATTAATAGAGACTGTCCATATATAGTGATAGAGACTATGCCATAGTCACAGGGGGGCTGAATCCCTTCAAGGCATTGACAACAGCTGGGTTACACAAAACTACAGTCAACTGTCTGGGTCAAATCAAGACTGATGTCTGATGAACCAGAACTGTATTACTATGGGTACAACTCCTCGCTGTCTTTTCATTGTGTGAAATATGGGTCTCTTCCATCTCCCAGCGATAATATGATCCACCAAAAAGAAAAAAGAAAACACAAAACCATCTGTTTTCCACCGGAAGGAAAAGAAAATAACAGCATCTGTTCCAGTCACCACGGCTCTCCGGCTCTCGGAGAAAATCTACCAGCAGTAGCAGTATGACACACTCCACCCCCGCCTTTAACTCTCTCTCATTTTCCAATTCATCAATCTTCAGCCAGTCATGATAATTTAATGTGCCCCAGTCCCTTAATAAAAAC
>CABFOQ010001389.1:11999-32215 GCA_900660455.1 Gephyroberyx darwinii | reverse complement strand
TGTGTAATTATTGTATGAATAGATTGGTATCCAAGCCTTACAGCCTGGCTCTCAACTTTGCACTCAAATAAGACCGAGGCCTCTTCAAAGCCAAAAAAATACCTGCACTAAATCGGGTGATCAGTGACCTTGGCTTCTTTTTGGCTCTACGTGCTCTTCACACACTGCTGACGTAAGAGGGCATTGACAATGTGCTGATTCTCAGCTGGTCAATAGAGGTTGTTTCATCTGATGCCAGCCTCTTTTCTTTGCCGAGATTTTCCCATACTTAGTCAAGCTGTGCAGGTGCATCGGACGTGCAAGAGAAAGAAAATGTGAACAGATATCTCATCACTTATTAATACACTATCTTGACATTTTTTGGCTTTGATAACTTTAAAGGTGCAATAGGTAAGATTTTCCCCCGTCCACAAAATTACCACAAAATATCTGGAGGGGTAGGGGTTAATAAGGTTGTTAATGACAGTATTTCACACGGTGATACATTACCTCTTGACCAGACGTTTCTGGGTCTCTGCTCTAACAAGCTAGCTTACTCTCTACTGAGAAAAAAATTGACTTTATTATTTGTGTCAATTACAGGACATCGTACGCTGTTGCCAGAGAACTGTCGTTACAATTCCTTGGTCGCCGATAGAGGTTGATAAAACTGATACTTAACGCCTCTTAAACCAACCTTTGAGAAGCGTCCATCGGCTGTCTCATAATATCATCATTTTCGTGTCCAATAAGACTCTGCAGTCTGAAATGACACCCTGGAAAATGTACATTAAAGCCTGGAAAGTCACTGGAATCCACAAGGCGAAAAATGGTTTAAAGCTTTTCAGCGAGCAGCTAAATCCATTTTGATCTTTGGCATCGGATACATTCCCTATTAAAGACCAAGGGGGGTGGTTGATGCTCTCCGACCAAGCTAAACAAAACTGTATCCTATTAGTAACAGAAACAACATGGGATTTTCTTATAATTTTTCTTATAACAAAAAAAAAAATACATCAGAAAATGTCTTGTTTTCATGCCTTCCTCAGTTGTACACAGTTTTCTGTCTTTCTATTGATATGGCGATTTGTTTTAAAGCACTATACAAACTACAGTGGGGAGGATTTCCCTTGAAGGCACCAAAGCTGTCTTTAATACCATGCCCGGCAATCATTACTGATGTAGATGGCTCTATGAGACACTAGCCATCTGGAGAGAATAACTTAGAAAGATTAAAAAATTTGTTTTAAAAAAACCCACATTTTTAAAAGTCCTTTTATTTTACTAAAAGGGCCTGAAGCCGTGGGTAAAGACAAAGTACTCTGAATACATAATGATATCATTTGTATTCTTTTGTTTGGCTCCAAAAAACAAGAATGCACCGTGGTTTTAGGTGTGAGTTAAGAGGTGTTTGCCAAAGACAGATGCCCTTAAGAACATTGACTGGTCAAACAGAATTACAGTAAGCTTTCAAAAAGCACAGGCACATTCTCTCGTTAGCGAAATGAGTTCCCCCCACCCCTACAAATGATTCATGCAAATGGTATTTCTTGCTATTTGAGGCCCCATGCCATTAAAGAGTGACGCCTTAACAGCTGCGGCAGAGACGGGATACTAACCAGCTTTGACTGATCACCAGTGGAGGGACGCAGTCGCTAATGGCCTAGGAGAGGTTGTGAGGCCTTTATTGTCAACGCGGCCATCACGCTTGTCAGAGATACCTGATGAAGAGAAGCGGGCAGCAGAGCAGTCAGGGAACCAACTGGATCAAAATTATACTTGGAGGACTGAGAGAAAGCGTTGTGCCATCACCTCTTCTTCTTATCTTCAAACCACAAGATGTGCCGATTTAATGAAATGTTTCCTTATTTCCTCATTTACACTAAATAATTAGTAGAGGACCTTGTGAAAAATAAGATTGTCACTGGATCCTATTTGAATTGATTTCTCGGAGCAAAACGTACTCACTGACTATCCCGTTTTGTTTCAATCACTTTGCTTAGTAATGACAGTGGTGCAGTCTTCCAGCCTGCATTGGAGGCTATTTACCCAGTTCATGTAAGCATTCCAGTCTGGATCCTGGGTGCTGCAGATCCATTTATACTGTGTGTGTTGTATGTGTATGCAGTGGCAGTTTCACAATCTCAGAGCTGTATGCATTGCTGCAGTGCCCCTCTCTGGGACAACACAGTATTCACTGCTATGGTTGTCCACACTATTGCATGGGGTCAATCCACTTTCATTCCAATGAATTTATATGTCCAACATATGTATGTATATATATATATATATATATATATATATATATATATTTATGTCCAATGCAGCCCCTATATCACATGCAAAGAAAATTGCAATCAACCTTTAATTGTTGCAGCTACTAATGCCGAATTTTAGTGTGTTTTCTGTGAACTATGTAGTCTCATGTAGCATTACACTCACTTCTCCAGTTTCCCCTGTGTACTTACACAGTAGTAGAGGCAGGTATCATTTATAATTTATCTGCTAAAGGATGTATGGTGGAACAACAACAGCTGGCCACATCAACACCTATAATTCATCTGGACACTGATTAGGGGGTGTGCTAGCTAGCGTCAGCAAGCTAGCAAGCTAATTTCACAAAGAGCACACGGTTTGACAAATTGAAACTATGTTAAACAATTAATTAACAGAGACGAAACAGGTGTTTGTTGACAAAAAAGGGATGACACTTGTCCACACACACAGCTACTACTCTCATTCTCGCACACAAACACATTTGTTTGCATGCGCAAAACATGCACGCACACTCACACACACACCTGGATGCCTATGCACACATAACATCCATTGTGTGAGCTGATATGAAGCCTTGCAACATGCTAACGTCACTGCGAAGACACTGCTCACAGCTTCCACTAACAATCCGCACAATGATGAAGAGACAATGATGCGACAGGCCCCATGCTGTGTCTTTGGCGGCCCCCTTTGCAATTAGCCAACTGGCGGCTCGGCAAACCAAAGCTGTTATTTTCAGAAGCAGGCTCCTCTGTAGCATCACCAAGGACAGAGTGTGATGGCATATGACAAAACAGCCAGGGAGCCTTATATTTTCAAACGGTCCCTATAATTAAAGACACAAATCTACCATTAGCTCTGTCGTCACTCCAAATCACTGTTGACACGCAAAGCCGGCTGATAAAAAAAACGTTTTTCAATCATTTCTCTCTTGCCCTCTCCCTTTCTTTCTCACCTTTTCATCCTTTCTTCTTGTCATGGTAAAGGAGAGGGGGGAAAAAAAACAACACCAAACCGGGTGGCGGTACTGCTGGCTCGCCTGCGGTTCTCCATCCATCTCGGGTTGGGCTGCCCTTGAACGGGTGTATGAGGTGCAGCCAGTCCAGTCCACCAGTGTGTTTATTATTATCTTTGATATGAAATTTAATTAATGGGCGAGTGCGCGGTGACCTTCAGGGCCTTCAGATGTGTAATAAAAGCCTCCCTGCATGGGGTCTAAAAATGTGAAAGGTTTTATGCGAGATTAAACAAACTGTGATGTTGTGGCTGATGGCTGCTAATGAGAGTGACACTCACCGGCACTAATAGCGGCCGCAGCTTGGATTTTAAATCTAGTCTTATCACTGAAATTAGCATTTATCTTCCCGACCGTCGCTCTACAAGGCGAATCAATATGCCGCCGTTGGATGTGACCTCAAAACATGAAGCACTATCCCAAACCCGAGCTCTGTTTCCCAGTATTTGTATTAGCGATTGTGTATACTCAAAGAGAAAGTCAAGTAGGTCACATGAAGAGGTTTGAGTGTTTGTTAAGTCAACAGCTGGACAGAAATGGATGACTTTCAGCGCAAGTCTGTGATTAGGTTAGAAGTGCTTTGACTATTCCTCTCCAAGGAACAACAACAAAAAAAAAGATCTCTCAATGTTCATCCTTTCAATCAGCAAAACATAGTGTGCACATGCGAGGGATGCAAGCACTGACTGAAGGGTGCAGCTTATCAGCCGCAATACTCCAATCCACCCTCTCAAAAGGGCTTTTGAATGTGAGCAAACTCATCTTCACTGCATTGTCCATTATCAAAGCAGCGTCGGTGAAAACCATCGCTCTGAATGCACTCTCACACAGCGCGTACTCGACAGTGCCACCTGCATTTCCTCATTTTGATGAATAAACATGCTCAGCGAGAGGTAACAACGTCTTTTCTCACTCTCTCTGCACACAAGGCTCTTTGGTGCCAAAACGCCAGCGAGGGGCCCCAGACGCGCTGAATGAGATACAGCACTCGATTTTGGCAACAAGGGTCTAAGTTCCTACGCCTCCCGCCGCGGCTCATGTAACCTTTACGAATGCTCATTTACGGCAGATATTTTACCGCCTGAATGACTGACTGACTGACTTGCTGTGCTGAAGTTGTGACTTGTGGAGTTGCCTATAGTTAGTGGAACTGGAGCTGACAGAAAGCATCGCTTCCCTCCAGTAAAAGCAGCCTGCCCACCAGCCTGTCAATGCCAGTAGGTGACACATCTCAGCAGGGAGAGGTGTGAGGCGCTGGGCCACGTGAGCTGGAAGATCTGGAGTAGGGCCTGAAAGTTTAGACGGCTCATGCTTGAGTGGGAGGAAAGTTTGGGTAGCCAGCTGACGTGTCCAAACCGAACAGGGGAGGGCTACACTACAGCTCGGGGTGAATTTCTCACCCAGTTGGCTTGGGTTAGAAACTGAAATGAAAAGAAAACTGTAAACATTAATTTATCTGTAGAAAATCGATGATTCATTTTTGTCAGATTTTTGGATTTTTTGACTCATGTTTTTCTCATGTTTGACTTTGAGTTTTTCTCAAGTGAGGGTCAAGGCAGGCTTGGATTTTAAAGGAAAATTCCACCCTCAGATATTCTTCCACTGCTATGTATCTATGTATCAAGTTCTTTTATTATTTTGTTATCAAATATTGTAATTTCCCTTTTTGTTGTATCCCTCAACCCCAGTTGTGCCCCTGACTCAAAACACAACATCTTTTGCTTCTGCATTGCATTCTGGTCTATTGAGGCTGCTGTCGGTAGAGAAATTGGTGTCTTTTCCTCTTCTACGATGGATTTCTCCCTGTTTGATTTCTGAACGTTGGTGCAAAATGGTGAGTTCTTTGATTCTGAGGGACTGATACCAAAACCTGATGTTTACTGTGGAGGTTTTTGATTTATTTCTCCTATAAACTGCATTGTAGCTGTGCTGGAAATATCTCAATATGACATGACGTTGACTTTCTTTGGCCAGTTACCCATGGGACACCAAAATGGACGCAGGAATGCAATGTACATCGCCAATAGCTGTTTTTGAACAGCGTTAAAGTGTCTCAGGGTGGATTTTTTTCCCTTAACTCCCAAGCCAAGCTCTAAGCCAGCTATTGCAAGGACATTTTCACACAGCTTTGACCTACGCCAGTACTGCCATTGCCCGGATTATTCCTGTCCACAATGCACTGAAGGGAATGCTAAAGCAGGCCCCGGCGCAGTACTGCTGAGGTTTAATGAAGCGGTGTGAAAAGGTCCTGTATGACAGTGACTGTGGAAGGACACCTGTCAAAGTTGTGTGCTACAGGGAATACATGGTTATTGATTTTGCAAGTTGGTGGAGGAGCTTTGTAGCATGGAGGGCAGTGAAAGGCACATACAGCTACTGTTTGCCTGAGGTCCTATGTCCCGAGGATGGAGCAGGACTGCAGAGGAAAACAACTCAGGGCTTGATCGAGGGAGGGTCGAGTCCAGGCAACAACAGAGACCAGAGAAAGTCTTATTCCAAACAAACACCAATCGTTAAAATAATACAATACGATATGTTGTGGTTAAATGTTTTTAGTCTCAAGCAGAAAGGGAAATATCTATAAATATAATATAACAGAAATATCAGACAGAGCAAGACACATACTTTCAAAATGAGATTTTTTAAATGCCAAGACTAGACTCAAGCTCTGCAGACCTGGAATCAGCTGTGTTCCTCGTGTCAGTGCTGTGGATGAGACCGTTGAATCAGACACATTTCCTGCGGGTTGACACTGACATTTGACTATCCAGTTCATTGTACCAGAGACACAAGCAGCACTATGCGTCTGCTGTTCAACTACGGCGAGTTTTTACGTAGAAACCTGGTTTCGGGTGTCAGTAGAAAGGACGAGAATGGGTTCAAAAATGTTATTTCCCAGTCATTTAAACACCCGAATGAACGCAAACATCTATGTACGATATGTGAATCTCCACAAGATCATGACGTGAACGTCCTTGTGCTACTTGAACATTGCTACATAGTGCATTAGCTAAAGGTGTCATCCTCGTAAGCTACCTAGCTACCTAGCTTTAGCTACCTAGCTGGACAGACAGACAGGCAGACAGACTGATAGACAGATAGATAGATAGATAGATCGATAGATAGATAGATGTGTAAATGTTTTGGCCATAATATAATATTCATAATATATATTTTGTCCCACCTGACAATAAATTAAAAAAGTGATCTCTGACCAATAAAAGGTTATGTAAAAGGTACAAAATGCAGCATCTTCTCCAATAATAGCAGAGACACACACTTCACACGCAGCCACTACACACACACACACACACACACACACACACACACACACACACACACACACACACACACCTTCACCTTGCTGATCATGTGGCACTGTGTGTCATTACTCTCAGCATCTCAAGATGTCCTCGGGTCAGCAGCAACAATCTGTTTATGTCCCTGGACTGAGTGTGTGTGTGTGTGTGTGTGTGTGTGTGTGTGAGAGAGAGAGAGAGAGAGAGAGAGAGAGAATAATGAAAACTGTCAGTCCAGAGAGAGAGTACCACATGACTCTTTACTCTCTGTCCTGATTTCGAAGACTTCCTCTCTCATTTGGAGCGGCTCTGACATTCAAATACCCAGTTCCCAAAATATAGTGCTCTAAATTTTGCCTGTGGCTGTCAATCAAACTTCCCACTGATAGCCAACATGTTTTATTTCTTCTCTTCTCTTCTCTTAACTTCTTCTTCTTCTTCTTCAGCAGCAAAGAGATTAAACTGGCTAATCCACTAGCTGGTCAATTGCCTTAAAGATTACATGCTCTGACAATAAACGTTTATTTAATTTTTTAATTTTTATTTTTCACATTTGCAATGTCCAATGTTAGTGTTAGTTTGTGGTTATTTGAAACATATTGTCAAAGAGAGTGGTTCACAACACTGAAAGATTCAAATTGTTGGACAATAATCACAGATAATAATTTGAGGAATCTTTGGGAAAAAAGCTTTTAATGTGGAGTCGATACACAGGGACACTTCTACAATCCAGTCATTTCTGCTGTGTGCTATTCTCATTTGGTCTAAGGGTGGCAGTGTTGTTTTACCATACAGTTACTCACAGCTCAGGTCCACCATTCCTTTTGTTTCAGTGGCTCATTCCAGAAACGCCGGATCACACAAGACATAAAACACTGACGTTCCCAAGATGCACTTGTTAAAAACAACAACAACAACAACAAAAAAACACTCAATCTGCCCCCCAAAAAATGCAGCAAATAAAATCTTTAGATTATCCTAATGAAGATGTTTTTGTGTGTGTGTGTAGCGATGCTGTAATAGGGTCACGTAGCTCTGAAAATGAGGCATCATTTCACTCCATTCAGCAGGTGTTGTTGAGGTGTGCGGTGGATACTCGGGCAGGGGAAGCAGCTCAAGTCAACACACAGCAGGGGGCAAACCAGCGCCTGCAATAAATTGCTACTCACCAGTAGGATCCAAGACCCTTCTATTTGTGTGTGTAAAAGCATTTTATGTAGTATATGTATATGCATATGTGCATGTGAATGGAGGATACTGTGCTCTGAGCTATGTCACTAAAATCTTCTCATCTGTGCCAATGACACAATTCTTTGAACAAGCCATTGAATTCTGATCAAACTTTCATGGCGCTCCTGATTTGCAAATCCCCTTTCAGATTCCACCGAGGCGCTGACAAGAAAAGAGGCCTGGAAAAGCAGTCCATGCCATTTACACATTTAAAAAAAGAAAAAAACGCTGCTGCTTCACAAATTTTCGTAGAACATCACCTTTCGGAGGCAAGGGATTTCTGGCACTGTGTTTTCCCGCGCGTCTGCGAGTGAGAATCTTCGTGCCTTGGTGATTTTTTGTCGGTGTCACATCTGTGACTCTGTACTTTGCCAGTAAATGATGAATTAAATTTTGCATGAGCACGCTTATGTAAGTTGGTGCTAGGGGAGCGGGAGAGGCAAACAGAAAGTTGAGGGGATGTTTTTTTTTTTTTTTTCTTAAAGTCAAAATTAATTAAAAATATATCATCTTTCTACATGCCCCCAGTGGAAAAAGTGGAGGGAATTCAAACACCTTTCAAGTGTTGACCCTACATTCTGCTCACAGTAACAGTAACTCACTGTGATGAAATTTCAAGCACAGATATGAAATCAAGCTCATGAAGATTTCCTCATCTCGAAATGTAAAGAGAATTCGGCGACCAAACGATTTCCCTGCATTGAGAGAGCGAGACTGCTCTATTCTGACTCCTTTGACTTTGTCAACGTGGAATGACCAAACTAACTTTGACTTCGCAGGAACATGAATAGACGAAACATGAATATTGCAAGGCAACGCACCGCTCCAAACAAGGGCGCCAACAAAGGCTGTGCAGCCCATCTGCTACAATGACGTATGGAGAGCCAGGAGACGGCGTAAGCTCCCCTCATTGTCTTTGCTCTGCCTTCCTTCCTTCTTTTGTAATGGTAATCAAAGGATCATTCTGAAGAGACACACTGGCAACTTTCAGCTTATTGTTTGAAATGTGTCGTTTCAAAGGGCTTGTAGAAAGCAGCTGTAATGAGTTGGAGATGAACACTGTAGGACGCGTCTCGCCAATCTCTTTCCCCTCGTTCCCTCTCTGTCACGGCGCCCTCCTTAATCACCCTTCAACCCGGCAGACCTGCCATTCCCACTACTCACCTCCTCACGGCTGGGAGCTTTCAGGCCCCCATCTCCCCTTCGCCCCTTTGATGTATTCTCCAGAATCGGCAGTACCTTAAGTGCCAGAGAAGGACTGCGACAGAGGCTTCCACTCCTCCTTCGCTCCTTCGTCTCCTCCGTGATTAATTCACCAGTCCAAAACAGTAACTTCCTCTGACATTAATTTCCTTCGTAACATGACACCACTGTAGTTGGCAGGGCGAGCGTGGTCCAAGGATGCCCGAATGCTGAATTCTTTCCTGTAATAAATCATTATCCATTAGGGACCTATGTGCCCTAAATGACTTAAACAAATGAACTTGTCTGCTTTAATAAGACCTTCCATTACATGAATATGCTCTGTTAAAAAGAAAAGGGATTAAAAAAAGATATATGGCAGAGGAGTATTTCTAGTGTCTGCTCTTCAGTTGAGATTTCAGTACTTCAGTAAAAAAAACAAAAAAAAAACAATGACTGCGTTTCTATCTTGTCCATCTGGATTCATGCTGGCAGGATGCCAGGTAACACAAATAACTATGACAGGAAGTAATGCTGCAAAAGAGCCAGGGTTGGGGTCATTTTGTTCTCAGTATTTTCAAAATAAGATCGTCTTTGCAGCAAAAGCTTTTTTTTTGCAATATTTCTTGGTATATGCAAGTAAAGAAAAAGTTGTGCGCACACTTAATACACTGACCTTTGACACAAGTGAAGGAGCCAACACACTGAAATGAATGGCAGCGTAGTACAACAGTAGAGCTGTAGAGGAGAATAACAATACCTATAGGATCACCTCAGCAACAGAATTCCAGTATTCCAGCGTTTATAGAGGATAAATTCAAACAGAACATCAGCCACTGGATTATAGTCATTAATGTGTCGCTGTACCATGAGCTAAAAGCTGAGATGAGAACCCCTCCCCCCTGGCCAAGGCTGACCTTCTTCTGACCTTGTCATATAGAAAGAAAGCAAATTCTCCTCCTTACTTACATCAGCTGCGGTGACGCCGGGCAATTAGCAGTTATGGATACGTCTTTTGACGCGCATCAGGATCTCAATTTACAGTTTCTTGATGGTGGATTCATTCTTGCAGTGGACGCATTAGTAATTGTATTACAGACTGGCATGTAACTGGCAGTCGGTGCCCTCGGAGTAACCTCCTGTCTTCATGCTGTGGCCGCAAAGCCAGTAATTGAAGATTTCCCTTCAGAAATGAGATCGCAGGCATTAGGCAAAAAAATCACCCCTTCTGCTGATATGATGTCTTTTGCATGAAAGCAAAGCACGGTATGGGTTATGATTAAAGAGTCTACAAAATAGTATTTGAATGTGTAATATCTGTGTTTTAAATATTGGCAGACACAGGGCTTGTTTCCCTTTGGACCGTGACTCAGTGGCATGGTGCTATTATGGGATGGCATTTACTCCACTGGCTTTTACACCGAGTAGCTTTTGGTTGTCGGAAGGGCAAAATCTGGTTAATGTTCCGGTACTGATGATGAACTATGGCGATGGCCAAAGGGGAGATGGGCAAAGTGACCCAAAAGAGTGAAGGTGGCAGGGCCGTTGTGGTTAATGGAGAGAGAGAAGACAGGGAGAGGATGAGGGAGTGCGTATATATGCTGGAACGTTTGTGAACCCATGTTATTCAGGAATAACCTTATAAAGTCCTTATGTAAACCTGAAATCTTATCCCAAATAAAGAACCTGCACAAATAAGTATGATGTACTTTCATTGTTTATTTAACAAAACCTCAGATATCCCTGTGTGCAAAAATATGTGAACTCCTTCAATCAATAACTCGTGGCTTCTCCTTTACTAGCGATGACTTAGTAAACGTCTCCTACAGCCACTGATCACTGATCAGTCTCTTCATCTTCCTGGAGGGATTTTCTCCCACTCCTCCTTACAGAACTCCACCAACTCAGTGAGGTTTGAGGTCTCACATGAACAGCTTCATGCCCAGACAGCATCTCAGTTGGATTTAGGTCAGGACTTTGACTTGGCCAATCCCAAACACTAAACTTCTTCCTGAGACATTCTTTGGTAGATTTGTTGAATTGCTGAGGATCATCGTCTTGTTGAACAGTCACTTTCAGTCCAGCTTCAGCTCTCAGACTGATGGCCTGACGTTCTGTTCATGAATTCTCTGGTTTCCCTTAGAATTCATGGTTCCCTTAATGATGTTGAGTTGTTCTGGTCCAGAGGAAGAAAAACAGCCCAGACTCCCACCATGCTTGACAGTAGGGAGAAGGTTGATTTGGTGGTGGGCAGTTTTGGGTTGTTGCCAAACATTGCATTTTTGATTGCGAGCAAACAGTTCAATGTTGGACTCATCTGTCCAGAGAACAGACTTCCAGACATCTTCAGGTTTGTCCAGGTGGTCTCTGACAAACTTGAGATGGGCAATTTTGTTCTTTTTAGACAGTAAGTCTAAGGTCAAGGTTCTTGCAGGCTGCCCTTACATAGTCTCTGTCGTGTTAAATTCTCCATTTGTATGTTATTTGTCTCTGATGGACCCCAGATGACTTTCTAACCTTCCCCAGTCTGGTGTTTCCTCACTCCTCTCTTCCTGAGGTCCTCTGAGGTCTCCTTAGATCACAGCATAGTGTTTTTCTTTCACCTGCATGGAAACACCAATCTGACCAGGTTTCTCTCCTGTATTTATCGGAGTGACACACAAACTGCTCCGCAAAGATCTGACCTTTAACTGGTTAACTTCATACACAATGTAATTAACCAGTCACCTACTTGATTTAACTAATACAACAGGAGGTTCACTTATTTTTGCACCTGCACTAATTCCTTTTAAACTATTTCAATTTCACTAGATACGCAATTTCCTGTAAAAACATATGAAATTGGTAAATGAAATGAAGTGGAAGCAATAAGTGGAACGGCACACTACTGATGTGTTTACTGTTGTAAACATGAGAATGTAGAGAACCACTTAGCAAAAGGCAGCGAACAGGCAACGCAACTACCCAGAGGAGGACGCAGGGCAGAAAAGGGTCAGCGTTTCAAAGTTAACGTGTGAATGACGTCGGCTCTGAACTTTTCAATGGACTCCAATTAAACCTGGAGCCTTGCTTCCCCCTGCCCTGGCAGCCTCGCAGACATTACCACAAACACAGCTTGACGATCCTGCCCTACCTGCCCTTAATCCTTGAATTACAACAGAAAGTTCTGTGACGTGATGCACAGAAGCATCCCAGGCATGCAAGAGTCCCTGTGCTAATCTGCTGTAGCGCTGCCAACTAGCCGAGGGTGGCCATGTGGCTGGAGGACGCTCCTAGAGCGTTACCTTCTGCATGGAACCTGTGCTGTTGTCAGAAGTTGCCTGATTGACCTTAATTCCATTTGTTTTCCTGCCAGGAATTCACTTAAAAAATGTTCTGCGTCTTGAGGAGTGCTGGGGATGAGTAAGGAATATTGATTAAGCTGCAAAAACCTGCTATCGGTTTGTTTTGTTTTCACCGTTGCTTCCAGCATAAACAAGTGACAGGCAGGGAGGACGTGGTGAAAGAGCGTCTGTGTGTGTGTGTGTGTCAGTAGCACAAGAAGACTTGATATGCCCTGTAGTCAGCAATCAAAGTAATCAATCATCAATGTATGAAGACACTTGCAATTACAAAGAGAATAGATCCACGTCCTCCTCCGTGAAGGCCTATATCAAGCTTCACCTACCTGCAAGTTAATTGGTTGTTATTCCACTGTGTCGCATTGAACTCTACAGCTGCATTTGAGCAGCAATATTAAAAGGATTATTAGATGTTAGGGTGTCACTGTTCATAATTGACTCAAGCCACAAATGCAAAATTCATTAAGCCAGTCCTAAACTACTCCATTAAAGGCAGATCCTTTTGATGCAACCACGGGGCCCGATAGCTATCGGACGTAATTAAACTTATAATTGCGATGGCAAGAAGACTGTTTGGGCTCTAATTGAAAGGCAGAAACCTTGACCATTCTTGCTGGTCCATGTACAGACGAAATCACAGTCATCTTAAATTAATTTGTACTGTACGCGTGTATATTATGAGCGATTCAGCTGCATTTCAATACCAGGTTTCAGATGTGACACTGCCCATGTTAGCATTGTTAGCATTTCATTTGATTAGCGTTTGATTTAATTTTCAGTTGTCAGTTTTTAAATGAATTGTTTTTTTATGAGCTCAGATGCATAGAATGAGTCCTTTCCATATTGTCCTGGCATAGGTGTGTTTTGTCTTAAAATGAGCCAGAGTGATTGCTGAAAGACAAATAGAGAATAAATCAACCTTGTGGCAAAATAATATTTAAGTAGCAATTGAAATTCCAATTCCATAAATAAACTGAGAACCACGGTGATGATCTTTCTGGGGAAATGAATCCAATGCAAGGCCAAAATAGTATTAAGGAGTGCTATTGTAGACGGCTCTTTAATTCCTTTGCAGTGGAGTAGTTCTTGCAGCTATGTGATGAAAAGGTGCATCATGCTCAGTGTCTGAAATGTATTTTTGGTTCACCTGCCAAGGGCTTCTACGTACTAAACAAATGACCTGCCAAGAAAAGTTTTAACCAGCCAAAATAATTAATGTACTTTTTCCAAAGAAATATGTCACCCTGCTTGTTTTCAATGCTTTTATATGTAGAGAACCAGGTACTGTGAGAGTTGTAATTTAAAACATGCTCACTCACTAATACAATGGATGTTTTTTGTCTTAATTATAATTGTATCTATTTTTTCTAGTGGCCTCACACCTGCCACATCGGGAATCATGTTAAGTTCCTACTAACATTAGGTTAGTTAGGTTGGTTTAGACCACAGACTTTTTATGGGTTACACATACATGTGACCTGCGGTGTGGCGGTTGATAATCAACCTGATTCCCAGGAGCAGCAAAGTTTTCCTGAGTGTGGAAGTGATTTTGTTAAATCCCTGCTATGTGAGAAGGATTTATACTTTGACTTCATAATAAACAAACTTAACAGCTTCAGCCTTGTTTGACAAGGTTGCTGGCAGCAAGTGTTGGAAATGGGTTGTGCAGATATCGGAGCCAGCTGCTTATTATCCATGAACCCTTTTAGCCAATGAGTGCTGATTAACCATAATGCTAGCGTGGACACGTACAAGCATGGATACCCGACTGCAAGCCTACAATTGGAGGAGACTGTGAGTTCCAAGGCTGTCCGTGACTATAATAATGGCTGTGACGCTACCACTTTGTGTAGAGCAGGCAGCCAATCAGGAGCCTGTTTGATAGAGAGCCATTGTCAGACAGAGTGTACGGTGTCCAGCAGGCACAAAACAAAGACATGACTGAGGCATTTAGATCATCTTAGTGTGGCAGGTGACCCTTATGAGTTATCCACCAAAGACAAATTCTACTGGCATTTGGTGCTTGGCGGGTGGTGTTCACAGACCCTGAAAATGCTACATCTAATGATCAGAGAGAGAGAGACTTAAAGAGAGACCACTGACTCGCCTGGTGGCTTTATTTCTCAAAAACAACTAGCAACAAATCTAGCAACTTTTCAGACCGTGGAGTACAATATTAATGTTTTGACTAACAAAAGCATTTGGTGACAAATTTATTGCCGATTTGCCCAACTTGCTTGCCTAATCCAAAGATGTCTGATCATTACAACACCTCCCACATACAGCGACTTTCCTTGGAAAAGAGTTGACAACAGTGAGAGAGCTTTATGCTGTTATTGGGAGATAGAGATGGACTCACAGGGAGCTGGGTCAGGAGGTCTTGACGCACGCTAACATTTTCCAACTTAACTACAGCTAGATAACTGGCGAGGCAAGCTGAAGTGCCAGCACCAGGAGTAGTAAAGCAGGAGAGACAGGGAGGTAGTGCTGATTTCATGGCTGTAGTACATAATGCGTTGCAGTGTGGGAGAATAAGTCTTTTATATGACATGGCATGATCTCACATGAATCTCATTCGCCATGGAGGACAACACAGTGGGAATGAGATGAAGAGGCGCAAGGGAGTCATTATGTGCATGGAGGTAACAAGAAGTGGCGGCATGGAATAAAAAGTGCCAGTACTCGTATGCACCAAACTTAAAAGAGTAATGCTGCATAAAGAACTGCTCCTAATAAGACTTAACTTGGCATTTTCACACTGCGGTTTCAAACCATGAATTGACGTTCGCCTTGTTAACAATTCATAATAGTGACTGAACACGGGTGTCTATTGTAGAAGTCCCACTTTTTACTACAGTTGTTACCAGTTATTTTCTACTGAAATTTTAAAATGTATTTTCTGTAATGGCTGCCACAGCACTAATGAATAATAAATGCAAAATGCGAAACTTTATGACAGCCACCTTTATTTTGAAGGTTAGCTTTGCCAAAATGTCATGGAATCCAATCAGTGCCAACCAGTGTTCTCCAATCGTGGAAGTCTGTGTCTGTGAGTAAGTTCGCCGTTCTAAACTTTATTCAAAGTGCACAGCGACTTGTCATAAAGGAAATGAGAGATGAGAAATAGAAATGACCGGGAGAAAAAAAAGCCCGAGCAAACAGAGAGAATTAAAAAAGACAGAGAGGCAGAAAGAGAGAGAGACGAAGAGCAAATAAAGGTATTGCAGGAAGACAAGGCTGGTGCGAGGAGTGAAGTGCAGCAGTGGCGTCCAATACGTTGCAAAACACAGGAGAGGGGGGATGAGGACAGAGCACAAGGCGAGAGAAATTGCAATATAAATTGAATTGACAGGATCTTTATGTTGCAACATTAAAGAAATGCTTGGGGCGGGGTCATATTAAGCACTTTGTGTAAGACTTAAAGTGTTTTTCAGAGAGGACCAGGCACATTTAAAGCAATAAATCAGCAATTACAAGCAAAAATCTGCCTTCATTAAATTTGTAAAATCATCAGTTATTGGTATTATTATTGCCTTGCCCTGCTATTACAGGACTGCCTTACCGAGTTGGTGTTAAAAAGATAACCGGATTTTGAACTCAGTCGATCAGTACGAGGACACAGCAGCGTAAGTAGAACATGACGGGCCCTAGTGCAAAAAAAAAGAAAAAAAAGAAAGTAGCGTACCAAAAAGCTCACAACCTTTTAAATCAATGAAAGTCATTTATGTAACAACTCTTGAAAATGTCTAGTTCTGAAAGCAATAACTGCAGGCTTCATTTCGTTGTGGTGGGGGGGGGGGATTGTGGGTAATGATGAAATGTCCATCTCTGAGCTAACACTTCACATAATTGGCCTGAATAAAGAGACAGGGAGCTGTGACGCTCATGTCTAGAATTAAAATTAGCCCTAGACCTAATGCTTTTCATGTCTGGACAATGAGATGATTAAAATGTGTTGATTGGATGGAGGCAGTCAAACATACTTTGGGACCACACTGCCAGAGGGCCCTTGAATCACTCCTGTTTCCCCTCTTCCCCGCCTTCCCCTTCCCCCGTCGAGCAGTAGATGTGTCAAATCTGACCAGAGAGTGGCTATTCCTGAGAGAATGAGTCCCATGACCCTTGGAGGAGGGGGGGGTGTTCAGTCTCAATTTGCCCTGGACGCTTTCGGGCTTACACAGTAATCTCCAGAACTTTCCTCCAGCTGGGGAATAGCCTAGCCAGCATTTTTAGCAGCAATTCCCCTTAGAGGAGGCGGGAAAAGTTGCACATCCTCTTTACTGTGATTTATTACCGCCCACCCCCAAGGTTTGCTCCCGCTTTCCATTTGTTTGTTTTTCCTTTTATTCCTCTCTCTCTCTCTCTCTCTGTTTTGGTTCTTTCACCGGACAGTAATCTTTTTTTTATCCATTTGAAGTCATGACGAGCAGCTCGCAAGTTTTGTTATCAGACGGGATCCGGTACGGGAGGGATCAGTTGTTGCATCTGCTGTGATACGCTGTACAGATTAATGTAGTGCATGTTTGTGTGTGTGTGTGTGTGTGTGTGTTGAGAGAGAGACAAGAGATTGAAAGGGAGAGAGTTCAAATCCTGTATACCCAAGACGAGCCGCTTTCAAAAGAAAGAGAGCGCAGCGGGACAATTGTTTTTTGTCAAAAGGGACAAACGCAGAATATGCATCTTGAATTTCCGATTTTTACTTCCTGGGCAGAAAAAAAAAATAGACTGAAAACTTCCATGAATACTGATTTGGAAAGAGCTTCATGGGAAATCATCACGACTGTATCCGATTGCCAACTGGAAAAACCTTCTGGTCAAGTTAGATTTGAAAGGATATCGCAAAAAGTGGCAGGTACCGCTATCATTACATTAATGTGACTTATTAATGTGTGCGTACTATAAAAAAGCATTCATAAATATGGTGTAGATGCACGCTCTTCATGCATTTTCTATTAATTCTTATTATTCTACGGTTTGTTGTCGATAGCCTAACAAAGGATTTGATGCACAGATGATCTAAAAATACACTGGGGAAATGAATATGTACCGTGCTAATGTATTTTCTTATCCCACCTCTCCATGTGTCTATAGGCTAAAAGGGTGGTGAGAATACTAGCGACCACCTGCACATATGTCAATTGTGATTAAGCTGATGCTGAGTATGCCATCAGGTACTCTACTGTGTCGGTGTAGAAATGTTGACTCCTCGACTGACTGCAATCATCCCTATTGTATGCTGTTGGAATCAGTCCACGCTGACGTGCGCCCTTTAACCTCCACGGGAGTGTGCTGCAAATATAGTATATCTTGCGTTGGTGCTACAGGAACCAGAAAGCATTCGCTTATCCTGGATCTCACAGTAACCTTCTTTTCCTAGTTTATTCTCTACAAAAGCAAAGATCCCAATATTAGCGTCTCGATTACATCATCGTTAGTTGTCTGAGTTTCCTGTTTTGGGAGAGTCGTTCCGAGTTCACAGATGTTGACTGGACTTTCCCGGACCAGAGGAACGTCACAGGAATTTGCAGAGAGAAGCAGTGGGTAGTGGGTCTATGACTGGTGCTGATTGTGACTCAGTCACATCTCGACTGTGGCCCCATACACCCTGTTCCACTTGAGCATGTGTGACTGATAAGGGCTCTTTAATAGCTAAATGGATTACCCTCACCAAGGACACTTTTACCTCCCTCAAGGATGAAGAGATAGCTACTACAATTTGCTGTATGCGTGTTGTTAGCAGAAGCATTTTTCTGATTTAGTCTCCATCACTGTGGTGTTCCTCATTGCTCTTCCCAGAGATCACCTGTCAATCAAACAGGGTATCCAGTACTGTGACGTCTTTCTCCTTGGATTCTTCTGTTGATGGAGTTTGAGTTTGAGTTTCTGTAGATGGCACTCTTTTCTTTGTCTATTCAGCCACGGTGGCTATTGCTGCTCATGCTAACTACCCAGTCTATTTATTCCAAACAAACCGTGAACGTAAAACGCATCACTTCCTGTGCGCCAGATGATTTTTTCCCGGGAAAGACTTACCTGACAGCAAATGTAATCAATATTGTGTTATATCAATAGATGATAGAGCTATTTATTCATATTAAAATGTCACAGATTATTACTTAACACCTTTTTTCCAAAACATTAATGTCCACTGGTGAATTCAATGTGCATATCAAAGATGCAGCACTTTGAGTAAAGAGTAGAAGCAGCACATACTGGAGCGAAGAGGAATCCAAGGCATGTGACAGACCGGCAGTGAAGGACTGTGGGAGAACTGGTGTGACTCCGAAGCATTGTTGATAAAAAACTAACCATCAAACACACCGTGAGTAATCGGGACTAAATAAAACCAACCACCACTTTTTCCAGATACTCAAACCTTATCTAAGATCATGACATGTTGCTCAACACTCAACTGAGACCAACCCGATATTGGGAAAACGCGTTAGTATACTAGCTACACATACACCCCCGCAACAAGTTGTTGCGGTTGTTGTTCAGAGGGTGACACGGGAATCTAATTTAATGCAATGAGATTTGTCAGGTATGTCGAGGAGGGCACACCACGTATGGCCCACAACTGTCGCCATTTTCCCTTTCCGCCACGAAACACATCCCACTTGTGCGATAAAGTATTCACATGTGCATACTGTTATCGCCTCTTACTGACAATGCCTCGTCATGGGCATGCCATTCACAGAGGTCACCTTTCCAGCCCTCTCGGAGTTATTGCCGGGGGTCATATGCCGCGCATGATTGTCTGAAAGCACGTCAACCAAGGGGGGAAATTATTAAATTTATGGTGGTGGGGGTTAGGAATATGACTTTAAAAAACATGGCTTTGCTTTTAGCGTAATGTCTGGGGCCAAGAACTCTTGACTACTCAGAACAAATCCCAGGAATTGCCTGTTGGAGGGAAACATGAACATCGATGCACCTGATGCCATCCACCTCAGGAGAATCTGTTCCAGTCCAGTTCCGATAAATCACCACAATGCTGTGCCGAGCATATAACCCAGCGTCGGGTTGATTTGCCAGGTGGGGTGTACTGGATCTTTAAAAAATAAATGGACAGGACTCCCCTGGCCATTTGTCTCTGCAGAAAACACAGTTTCATGGTTAAAAAACAAAGATACCACTGACTGAGAGAGTCGACTGGCAAAAGTGGAAAAAAGGTGCCCGTGAACGGGACCGCGTCTTTCCCGTGGATATGGTCACCAGCTTCTCTTAGAACTGATACCGCATCTATAAAATACACTCCCATCATAGGTCTCCCATTCGTTTTCAGTTGAAAAAAAGCTATTGCGACTGGAATCTCGCCTGCCTCCTTCTAGCTTTGAAAGACAGTTATAAATCATGCTAGACTGCACTGGGCTGTGGGAATAACGATATGATTGCGGCGTGATAACTGACACTCCTTAACTCCTGGAACACTGTCCTCTTGAAAGTCACATGATGAGCCACATAAAGATTTTCATTTCGAGTGATTCAACCTCGCTGCTGAAAACTGCATCTGTGAGTATGTGACACACACACACAAACACACACACACACACTTGTTAATCACAGGGGGAGGTGGTGTTGGACAATTGTCTTCCATTCATTAGGGAGGAACACGCCATTCAAAGGCCTTCCGGGTTCTCGGTAAATTAGAGTTGCACAATGTTGAGATGAAAACCGTGTAGGCAGCAAAGATAAAGTGTTCAACAGGCTTCGGGGCATTTTTATATTGTAATAATTAATGTTCTTTGCCGCCATAATGTAGGAGTGTCGGCAGCTTAATTTAAATCCTACTCAATTTCTTCCTGACTTAATCTTCATTATTTTCCCATTGCTTGCAACATGTTTACCAGTGATTAAAATGTTCCAAAGCAAGGCGGGCTGGCAGGGGAGGGT
>CABFOQ010001389.1:0-11925 GCA_900660455.1 Gephyroberyx darwinii | reverse complement strand
TAAATGCGGGGTCTGGCCATGAGGACTAACTGCCGAACAGTCATTCTGTTGGGTTATACATGAGTCTCCATTAGCACACTGGTCATTTGTAATTCAGCGTGATACAGTTGAGAGGCGCCACGCAAGGATTAAGGAGTTGATGGCAAGCAACATCAGTCAAATCCAAAAATTCTTTCATTCTTCATGGTTACAAGGAAATGGAGTAAAAAAAAAAGAGAAACAAAGATGGAGAGTCGCCTTTGGGCTAATGTAATTAACAACACAGTTATTGAAGCAATCAGTTTTGTAGAGGGATGGGCGTTTGCGAAACAAGCCGACGTCTATCCGTGTACGTACACTCGTCAGCTGTTGATGCAAAATCAGATTGGGCCGTTTGCAAAAAAAGTGATCCGTGAACAAAACGTCAGCTTTAACATCGTTGAACTTTGCCAAAGTAAAAGCGTGAAACCAAAATCGTTTTTGAAGAGCACTCACACAAGACAGCCATAAAACACCTCACTTTTCAACAACCCTTTTTTTTTTTTACTTCTACTACTTTTTACTGTTTATTTTATTGCTGCCAAGGTTAGTATATAAATAATATATGAGACAGTATGTGAAACAAATATGAAGCGTATCATTTTTTGACCTAAATCTAAACAAGTGTGGGCCGACATCAGCTCGCAGTGTCGTGGTTTTGAACAGTGTCATTTTCTGATTACCTCGTCTGAAATATTATATTACCTTTATCGGTAACCCATCCGTCATTTTCATTGCGGAACCTCTTGCATCTAAATTGTAATCTCTTCCCAACATTGTGGACTACACAGCATGTGCTCTCGAGAACCCTTTGCTCAGCGGTAGCAGATTATAATCTTGGAGGCTTTGAAGGTGACTCGTTTAACTCCTAGTCAGGGCTAATCTGTCTGGATTTTGTCAGACGTTAGAACAGCCTGTATCCTCAGATAAGGGGCCCAGTCGGAGCAGGGACCAACTCTGGCAGTCCGCTTTCTGAGGATTTGGAAGCTGAGCCACCGCGGTTTCAGGGAAAAGCCGCGCATATAACAGTGGGTGGAAAATAATTCTCGAAAAATCAACAGTACATCTATCGCCTCCTAACACAATCCTGTAACGAGAAATGCGGTTTGACAAAAACACCATTGGGTTTTTTCTTCATTTTTTTCCAGGGGCTTTCATTGTGGTCTCGGTGTTATGAAACAGCCCCGGACTTTCATTCTGCTGTAATTGCACATTCCAGTTTTGGAGTTGTGTCTTTTAGGGGACTCGTGTTAGGCTGTTATCAGAAAATTAGAAGCCAAGAACTGCGTGGGAGTCACAGATAAATCCACAAAGCACTTCCTGCTTTTCACTAGCGTAACGTCAATGCTGGATGAATGTAAAACCGCCTTGCATCAATAGATTAGGCTGAGCAAAGTTGATATAGGGGTCCACTCTGCAGGCATACAAGTATGCGATTGAAAAAAATAATAAAAAATGCCTTTGTGCATTTATGATCTATTGCTTTTGGCTGTTAAAGAAGAACTTTAGTTTAAAGGATTCTTAATTTGTACATTTACATTGCTTCGTGTTTGTTAATTACTCCGTCAATGAGAAATGAATGACAGTCTGCAAAAGGAAAACATCACTTAAGCTTGACGATTTGGCTGGCGATCACAGAGTTATTTCATCATTTGCATGGCCATGCGACTGTGTGACAAGTAAAAAAACATTTTGTGGCCTGCAGAAAAAAATAACTGTACATGGCCTTAATGCAAAAGGCATAATCAGGCAGATTCATTTTACCATCAGATGGGGGAGGGGGGTGAGAAAAAAAAAGTGAAATTAGGGATTCCTGCGTGAATACTTTGATTTACCGCCACCTAACGTCCCGCTCATCCTCCTTTTTGGCACCGCCTCATCACGCGTGCGCGCAAAACAGCGCACGGTAATAGCAAGTCGCAGGCAGGCAGCGAGCTAGCTAGTGTCACACCAGGTGTCTTGCCAGTGCCTTGCCAACTGTGAACTCCTCTGAAGTATTCATCCCTTCAGAGTTTCCAGGAGTTTAGAATATCCCTAACAGCCAACTAATGAGGGGAACCGGCATAGGCAAGCAGCTGGCTTTGACACCTCCAGTATCTGCCATGGACTCACACACACACACACACACACACACGCACACACACACACACACACAATCACAGAGGCATACGCACATTCTCTCTCTCTCTTTCAACAGTGCACGCACGCACAAACATGCATGAGTGCACACTGACATGCTCGCTCTGTCTCAAAGGGTATGCACACGCACACACACACACATCAGAAGTTTCATCTCCTATGTAATATTTATTTATTTCATTCATTTTAATACAGGCTGTCTGCCATGGCTGACGTCTGTGGGAAGAACGCTGCAGCCTGCAGGGTGTTAAATTCACTCTAGGTGCTGTATTTCAGGCACTCCGTCTTCGCCCTCCCAAGATAGCTCTGCAGTTAAATACGTCCGATCTTATTGAAGTGGAATAAATCAGAGGAAAATGTGTTGACAAACCTCCATTAAAGTGTGTATTTGCACTGGGCGAGCAAAGATTTATCAATATACACGCTATTTGTTTTATTCCTCATTGTACATCCATGCATGTTACTGACAGTGGCCCCCCCACCCCTTCTCTAAGCATGAAACTCCTCTCTCCCAGGCTCTCTAGCAGCCTCAGATGAGCATGATGTAAAGGCCGTCTGGGAGAGCAGAGAGGGTGCATGCACGGTGTGCTAATTCCCGGGTGACAAAGCTCCTCTTCAAATGCATGAACTCATCAGGGGGAGAAAGGCAAGAAGTAGTCCCCGTCTCCTTTTCAATTCGCCTTGTAATGAAAAAAATTTACACCTACAAATGGAGGCTTTATGCACAAGCAGGGGGAGAAGCAACTAATGGGAATGAATGAGGCGGCAATGTGTGTTTGTGTGTGTGTGTGTGTGTGTGTGCTCCCTTGAATGGGGATTGCATATCTTGAGCATTTAAAAGGCAAGAAGTCCTGGCAAACATAAAGGGCAAGCCAACTGGGAAAGGAGTTCATGGTCGGAGATTGCTGGGTCCATGAATATAAAGAAAATAAAAGTCCTGAATATACGGCTTCAGTGCAAACTTACTGCCTTGCCCTTGGAAAAATACATATCTGTGCATAATAGTTTGCAGTTTTTCCGACTATCAATAAAACGAATTCATATTCTGCACGTGTTTATGCTGTTGCATACTTTTTTCGTCTTTTATTCTCGTGTATATGCGTCGCTTGTGGGGGTTTTACATCTTAAATCCGTGTTTAATTCTATCCGAACACTCATTTAGACAACCTGACCACTATCCACCGCTCTCCTCGCGTCAACACCGTGCAAAAGAGCACTGTGTTTAGGCAGTCGCGAGTCTTTCAAGCGCGCGTCGGCAGCTCAACTGTATCAACATTGACAGATTTCAGATTTGAAGTGACATTTTGTCATTGACGGAATGAGCGGCCGCACGTAGTGAACACTGTTGATGCAGAGCTTAAGACTCGGCTGCCTCGGTGTTATCTCAGCGCTTGCTCGCTCATCACAATATTTTCTTTCCAGTCAGGAGAAAGTTGAAGTTCACTCCAGACTTAAAGGCGAAACGGAAAGACTCAAATTATACCTGCAATAGCTGCACTCACATTTCCTCTTGCTACCCCCCCCCTCACCTCGGTAGGAGAAAGTGCCATAGATTCAGACAGATAAGGTGCTTGACAAAATGGGAGGAAGACATAATTCCATTTGTCTTGGTCCGGCCCATAGCATGTGCTGCTGCTGTCAGCTCTGCTCTACAGCTGTTTGGGGTAGATAAAATCACATCTCCTGACAGCTGCCCTTTAATCACCCCCTCTGTGGCCAGACAGAGCGGTGTATCACTTGTGCACGGTAAACAGTAAACATCGCCACTCCCTCATAACTTTGCTGATTGCTGCAATGAGAGGCTCCGGGTCAGTTAAACCACGTGCCTCTGAAGTGGTCCATTGAAACGGTCATGTCATGTCATGTCATGTCAGCTGTTGTATTTAATGGTTATGCTGTTTTGCTTTTATTTGAGGAATGAAGAGAGTTTCAATTAAAGCTGCCCTATGTAGGCAGCTCCAAATGGCAGTGAGAGGTAAATTAAATTTAAAGACTTCGATACCCAGAAATCCTGTAACGCGAGGTCATTAAACTGCGCACAAGCTTGCTCGTGTTTACCAGCCTGGCCGGTGTGTGATGCTTTATACCAAATGACACCAAAGGGAGTTGGCGTTTGGCGAGTCCATCTGTCTCTGGACGGAGTGCTCACTTGCTGCTGTTTAGGAGAGTTTGGATGCATCACCTCCTAGGAGATTTCCCACCAGTGACCATACCTGACAACAGAATTTCATTTGGTCTTAGAGGGAGAATCTACAGCATCTCAACTAGCGGGGATGGGATATTCCCCTCTGCTGCAGCCCCACTTTGTGATTGAGGCTGATAAGACGGGTGCATTTTTATATAAAAATCTTGCCTAGTGCAGCTTTAAACAATGATGGCCAAGACTTTATTGTGCAATGCTGTCACAATCCCTGGGGCCGACAACACTGTGTCGATACTGCACCGCAACCCGCTGCCTCAAGGTCACTGTTGCTTGTTAAAACCAATGGATTCTAAAAGGTTTACCCAAATACAAATACAAAGACAATCATTAGATGACAGCGAGGAACCGGACGTCAATATTTCTTGCCAAGCAGGTTTTACAAGATAACTGTAATTTTGTGTACTGGAGTCAATGTTTCCATAGTAACAACCATGGGCATACTAATATTAGGGCTGCCGAGGGTTATCATGAAATCACTATGGAAATTGAATCTATCTATCTATCTATCTATCTATCTATCTATCTATCTATCTATCTATCTATCTGTCTATCTGTCTGTCTGTCTGTCTGTCTGTCTATCTTTGACCATTCACAGTCTGAAATGCCTGTGTTATAACTGGAAAGGAAGTCACTTCCCTTCAGCAAGGCTTGAGGTTCATCAGTTTTGTTGTCATCTGAATTATGATCCCACTCCAACAGACTAACCACGTTCAATCATTGCTTCAATCAGAAAAATGAAGTAATTTCTTGAAGGCAATTGCCTGAGGGGCCAGCAGCACAGACAGAAAACAACAACCAAAAACAGCACCCTCGTGGTTCTCATAAGTCATTACCCCCCCCGCAGGGCAGGCCCTCAGCCTTGATTTTTCAAATATCAAACCAATTACGCCATTACTTTGCCTAACAAAGAGAGAATAGCCTCGGGTTGTGCTCGGAATTAGAAAGTCATGTGCAATTTCGGATTCAAAATCTAAAATTTCCCCCTCAAGTTCATGATAAATTTGTGGGAACAGGTACTGTAGCACATAGTATTGTCTTGATACATGCTGCATAGGATTTCACTACTTGGTGCTAAAAAATGCGGTATTCCCACTATAAAAGTTGCATGCAGGAATGGTCAATAGCATATTAGGTGCTTTCTTAGTTTTACCACACTATTGGTTTCCAGGTAGATAACCAGATAGGTTGCATTTTGAGACAGATTTCTGATTAAAAAACTAAGAAACAATGACAGACTTTGCATTCACCAAACTTCTGCAGAGGTTGTTGCCTGCAAAGGTCCGTAGAACCCATGATAATTGCTTTTTCAACCGGCAGATGCTACATGCTGTCATGCCCGTCCCCCAAAATGAAATAAGAAATAAGAAATGTAATGTCAGTACTTTCGTCTTACACACACTGGGACAGGAAATGAGAGCTAAGAAGACTGAGATTCTAATCATTTAATTTATCTTGCTCAGTGTAAAATATTCCAGTAGGAATCGGTAATTATATACAATCCACAATTCACTATGTGTGAGCTGGTGAGATGGCCTTATTTCGGCAGGATATGATAACACTGCCGGAAGACACAGGAGTTGAGAATTTATTCTCCACCCTTTTAAGTTGGGTGGGGGGAAAAGAATGAAAGCTGTCTCTTCTATCAAATATCACCATGGTACCCACATATTCTCTCAGTGGGCTGGTTATTTCAATATATTTGTTATAAAAGGAAGTTCGATTGCAGCTTGAATTTTTATTAATTTAGCAATAGGACGGCGATGATTACTCCCTGATTTTAAACGCGTCTCCCTCCAGGGTATGTTAAGAGTGAAACTGCAGAGAAGGGATGAAAAAATAAAAACAAAACAAAATGTAATCATTGCTGTGACAGCCTGGCCTCAAATGTGTATTGATTCCACCCCATATCTAATTTATCTGTCATTTACGATTTGATTCAAACTTATCTCAAGGGGGTTTGTTTTTTTGTTCCTCCCTGTTATGAAAGAAAAGTTTCACACCCTGATATGAGGGAAAGCATTTCTCTCTTGCACCAAAAGATGCAACCAGTGATGACATTTGTTCTTGGGATGGAACCCTGTGATGGCTTTCTCTTCATTTCCTTCGGCGATAGTCAGTTCAAGAGTAAGAGGGTGATGCTTTTAATAGATAGTTCACTAAAATAGAGAGCCGTAGTAGTTTGAACTGAAGAGGTTTTTCTTATAAATGCAGTTAATGCCATCAACAAAACAGCCTGCCTCTCTCCAAAAGACAAATCCCACCCACTTCAATGTCTAACACCTCGGTGACTTCTTTTAAAATATTTATGAGATGACTTGGACTTCAAATTCATGAAGGAGGAGTTTCCCTCAGTGTCCTCGAAGCATTTCAGTACATCCAAGTAGGATTAAGCTACTTCTTCACTTTTTGCTGCCTCAGACAAAAAAATAGCACATTGCACACAACAGAAAACAAATTTTATTCAAGTAAAAATGCATGTCCACATACACATCAATAGCTAGAAACGTATGTAATTTGCATTTCATGCCGCATTGATTTTTTCCCCCGACTGGAAAAGCTCACTCTCTTGCTCTCACTACCTCTATTGCTCTCTCCTACACGCATGACCCACCACTCTGTTGGTTGTCATTCTGGGAAATGCAGGCAATTGATAACTGAAGTATGATTAGACAAGGCAGGTTGAGGGAAAGCGGGTACACTGAAAAAGTAAATGTAAAAAGTAAAAACACAAATGCTATATATATATATATGGTTATCCAATAACATTACTACACTGATGTTTCTTTTGCTAGCAGCTAGTGTATCAAACTAGCTAGCAAGGCTAACAAGCTAGCTAGGCAACAACCAATAATGTAGTAGCTGGATGGATGGCTTTTTGGCTAATGTTAACTAAGCTACTACCATGGATACATTTGAACATTTAATCTTAGTTAATGAACTTATCATTTCGACATTGTGGTTTTTGTGCAGGTTTGCTGTAATGTATTTTACCACTGGCCAGTTTCCGGTGCAAAGCGGAGGTAGCCTCTTAAATTTGTACTCTGTAATGGATTCAATTTGAGATGTAGTGAAATAAAATACTTTTGTGAAATCGTACTGAAAGTAAAATACTTTTGTGAAATCGTACTGAAAGTAAAATAAGTTCATGAATACCCAAACAAATACAAACACTACTCAATTCCCAAAAGAAGAGTAAATGTTATCTCCAGACAAGGACAAAGGACACAAAAGCTCGTAGTTTTGCAGCACACATTCTTTATTTTTTCTACAAGCCAGTAGAAAAGCACTTTACAATGGCACAAGTCACTGATTTCCCATCACTGTCCTCATCACCTTTCCCCCCAAAGCTAGGTCTCTTTTGGTGAGTGCCAGAACAACTGAAATAAAGCCTTGCCAACTGCTGCTGCATCTGCTGTGGCCAATGTTAAGTTAAACGTAGTAGGAAGCCACAATCACAATGGAGATCGGAGCCCCTTACAATATAGCATTATAGCTTATTATCACCGGCCAAAGGAGGGCACCGAGAGAATTAATGGCACAGATAGATTGAGGTGAGCGCTCCCATTCAAGAACTGCTGAATCTTTGACCACACATGCATTGATTTTGTCAGCAGATAGCCGTCACGAGACAACTGATAGATAGTGAAGGGTACACTTCATTAGCTCTGAGTGTCTCCCATACTGGCCACCTCCTAAATCTTTGCCGCTTTTTTTGTGAAGTCCTATCAATAAGCCCACCATCGCTAAAGCACAAGACCCGCTTCGCCCTGAATTCTCTCTATTCACCAACGATGAAGAGATAAGTCATGGTAACGGATGGGGAAGGAGATTAAGGAGCAAGTTATTTGAGGGTGTCTCAGGATTGACCGTATTGTAGTTGTGCAGTTGACGCCCAAGCAAACATACACACAAACGCAATTATTTTACATTTTATATTTATAACCTTTATTTATCCGGCGAAAGTCGACTGAACTGCTTTCCAATGACATCTTGTTTCACTTCTTTTACTTTTTAATGTAATCATCTAAAGCATCAGCAGTAAACGTCAGGTTTTGGTGTCAGTCCCTCAGACTCAAAGAGCAAGGTCTTCTTTCTAGACTCACCATTTTGCACCGACGTTCGACAATCATACAGGGAGAAATCCATCATAGAAGAAGAAGAGACTCCGGTTTCTCCACCGACAGCAGCCTCAATAGTCAGACAGAGTGATGATATATAAGAGTAATAGTATTATCAGAAGTGAAAGGGAACGCACAACAAACAACCAGCTTGCCGCGTGCATGAACTGCAGCACAAAAGTAAATAGCAGAGAGAGAGGAAATCAATCCAGCTGTTCTTTCGCCCTGTTCCACCCCAAGAGAGAGTCTCTGCTGGTAATGGAGCGCAGTAAAGGTTAGACTCACTGGTGGGCAGAACAGACTCGCACGTGGTACGACCCCTGACTCACCTCTGCAAATCCTTTGCAAATACCACTGTCTTTTCCACTACGCTCAAATAATCTGCCGCTTTATCCCCAGCCCGGTGCATCTTTAAAGGCTAAATATCAAAGCATAATGCCTCTGCATGGGTCCCGTGAGAATTGCTGTATGCATGAACTGCTGAACCGCACAAAAAAAAAGTTCTGGTTTATTTGTATATTTGTGATGGTGTCTGTTGCATGTTTGCGTGTCTTTTTCCCATGTCTGACTTTGTGCATGCATGCTTGATAAATGTGCACATTCAGAATACCTCCAGAGTCTCATTGTATCACCAGTCTATGTTTCCCATTGATCCCTGCCCTTCAATTATGCATTGATGTATCAGGGCAGGTGTTTTAAAAAACATCCTCAGCAACATCAGTCACCCCCCCTCCCCCCACCCACATATAAACAATCTTTGACAACTCCACTCAATTCTTTTGCTCTCATATTATATAAGAATCCAAAGACGCTTTTGACACCTTATCATCTTTAAATGTTTTTCGTCCCACGTGTCGTCATCTCTCTTTCTATTCCTCTTTTTTTCTCTACTCCTCACTCTTAAATTGAGGTGGGAATTGCATCCGAGGACGTACGAGCCCCCGTACGATACACACAAGATCAATGGCATTGTAAAAGTAATGGCTATGCATCCTGCAGAAGGGAAGAACAATCACGCATCCACGTTGGTAACGTCTACGAAAGCCGAAGCCCTGACTGTTGCCGAACAAGATGATATGTGACACTAGCTTTTTTTTCATATTGTGTGATACATTCACTGATAAATGCGTGATGACTAAAGGGAATATTTCTATTAGAACAAGGACATACATGGCGAGACATAGATGAGACTATTAAGGGTAATGTAAGCCTTTTTGATTTTTATCGTCTCGCAGTGCTATGCCTAGATAACGTCGGCCCAGTAGCCTGATGCAGGCACACACTTTACTTTGATAGGGTAGGGCAAATTTATTGTGTGTTTACATGATGCATATTAGCTTGCCCCAAGGAGCCATTCATCAATTGTTTGATGGTTTCATATTTGTCATATGCAATCGAACATTATAAAATACAATATTGAAATACTGACTGGAGAGAAAAAACAAAAATTGTACTTGATTTTAAGGACTAAACCAGACTACCAGAATGAAACGTCTCTTGAAACTGTTTTACTTGGAGAATTATAATATAGATGATGTGACATAAACCTGGCATTTGGAACGTGCCTGCAAGATATTATTAACAATCTTTCAAAATAAAAGTTCTTGACTCAAGGATTTCAAGCGGTAACTTTGCTGTTACCATCACTACTTTATGACACAGTGACCTAGAATTGTAACTGTGAGCGATTTGTGTATGTGTGACACTCACTTTAGTCACATTTTTGATACTATGTAAATAAGAGTATTTTGTAATATGCACCTTGTGTGGGTTTTGAATGCACTAAACTGACAATACTTTATTAATAATAATAATTAATACAATAACTTATTTTCAAACCGAAAGGTGAACGCCTGTGCTATTCATTTCCTGTCAGTATGACAGGAGGAGACGGAGGTTGATATCACGATAACAGCTGGTTACGCGGGAGATTGCGTGGATGGTAGTTAATGTGACGGGTTAGATATTGTTAGATATTCATTTATTAATAGGAAAACTGCCATGCTAGTGAATGTATAGAGTTAAACGGCAACGGCGTTTTCCCGCGCTAGCGTGAACGAAACATTAATCATACATTTGCCCTGAATGCTATTTGATTTGATTTGGTCCAAGTTTTGATGTACAATATGTTAGAGAATGTGTAGATAGGTGTTTGTGTTGTTGAAATACATGTGTTCATGGAGTTAGCTAGCCTATAGTAAGTCTATAGTTATCTTACAGTTGGCCCACTGGTAGCTGCTGTTGTCAAGTGGCAGTGTGATCTCCCTGTGTTAGCTGGATAGAGGAATAGATACTAGACTACATAATAATTAATATAGACTGTCAAAGTGTCTGGAAGGCACAAGGTCAATGTGTGTTTTATAGCGTTTTATAACAGGATATATTCCAGGTTGTGTAAAGAATGTATTATTTTTATGTAATTAATGTTCAACAACAACATGAGTTGAATGTATTGAAGAGAATGAGTATGGATTTAAAGATTTTACAAATGGACATTGACATTAACAATGAGCTTAAGAGAAAGATGACCTGATGATGAGGCATTGTTAACAAATATAGTTAGTGAGGATTCCTAACCAACAACGGTCTCCCGGTATCTTCTTTGTGTCCTGTCATTTCAGACAGAGGAATTAACTGTTACCTCCGGTCCCATACCCTGGGACCCGTCATATATAATATATAATATAATATATGGAAATTATACTGAACAAAGAGGTCGGAGCTCAATTGCACACAGTTTTATTTCATGGCCTAGTCTACTTGGCACAGTCTGTAGGAATAAACAGCTACAGCTTGCATATACATGTTGCCCTTTGGTACTGTTGTGCTTGCTATAATTAGGGATGCAGTGGAGAGAAAACCTATCTAAACTCAGCTTGCCCAGCTTCTAATTTGCCGTAATAAGAGTTTACGCACCTTTTTCAAGCTAGGATAAAACTGTAGGAGGTGCAGTTATGATGTGCATCATAGTTAGTGGTGTCAAACTGATGAGAATAGGGTATTTTAAGGAAAAATAGACATGAATTGATGTTTTTCTGAAAATATAATTGTTTGTTTAAATTGGCGGTTATGGCGCACACTGGCGCGAGGTCATAGCTTACCTACCTTGTTATTGACCGCTGGCTGTAATATTGCACTGTAACATACTGCTGCAAAAAAAATCCATTCGATTCAAAAGACCATTAGACTGAACTTCAGAAAGTCTAATGTGTCCTATCCGGGGAAAACTCAGCACTCCAAATGGTGCAAATCAGACAGAATATGATCACCTGTAGGTACTCCAAATTTTAATTCATAGGCACTTGCGCTATTAGAGCTGTTTCCTATTTCAAGGTTAAAAAAGTGAAACAACCGAGCAGCTGAACTGAAAAGTCACGCTGTCAGTATCTTGTGAAACATAGAAGAAATGCATGCCATTTTAGACTGTGCATAATTTTTTTGCAAGGG
>CABFOQ010001386.1:5530-19895 GCA_900660455.1 Gephyroberyx darwinii | reverse complement strand
GTGGACTGCTGCACGAGGACCGTACAGGACTGGAGGATCAAACATCTGCTATCTCCTCCCCGCTGATACTGATTCAAGTGAAAGTATGCATGTGTGTGCCTGTGCCTGCATGTGTGTATCTGCCTACTTTAGTTTATGTATACTATTAATGTATTTTTTTTTTTTTTGCATTCTTGATCTCATTGGGTCTTTATTTTGCTGGTAGCAAGATATTACTCCTCTGAACTGCTAACGTGGAACATTCAATTCAGCAAGGACTGAAAAGCCCACATGATACGCGTAACAAATACAACGAGACTCGTGTCTACTGTACTGAAACCACATATCTACGTTGCAACACTGGAACTCATCCAGAACTAAATGTACCTCCAGTGATTCAATGTTTACTTCCTGGAGCTGAATTTTGTTGCCATATTAAGCAAAAATCTGGTTCAAATTGTGTTTGTTGTACAGCAATATTAGCTTACCACATACTTTGATTCACACAGTTTGGTTTCTATACTAAACAACCTGCTTTTCTCTACTCTGTTCCCACCCACCTTCCCACTCCAGTAGCCATACGGATCCCATCTGCATGATACAAACCTGCTCCGCTTAGTGACAGCTGCCTGCGTGTGTGTGTTCATGCACATGATTTTAAGGTCATGTTGTTAACAACTACAAACTATAACCTTTATACTTACCGCTTCTTATTTCCGTTGTGCCTGCGCTCAAATCTCAGCACTACAAAGCCTCATTTTCTCCAGACTCAAACTCGATTCGCCTCCTTGTTTGTGATGACCTCTGATATCTTTTCTGGTATTTATTTTCAGGCTCTGGTGCCATGCAGTATATGTGGGTGGAGTGGCTCTCTGGGGGCCCCAGCCTGGCCCTTGTGCATGTGATCAGGCCCTACATGGAGTGGCATTTGGCCTGGCCCCGTGGGGCCCTGTCTGGGAGCAGAGAGCTGATCTGCAGCCAGCCTGGAATGCCAGACATTTGAAGTCAGACTTGTTAAAAAAGAACAGAGGGTGGTAGGAGTTTGGTCAAATAGGCCCCTGTGTCTAAAATAGCCCACAGACTCTGTCCGAGAGGGAGGGAAAAGAGACAAAGTTGCTTCCCGTAAGCTGACATTAGGAAAGGCCAGCCCTCCAACCTTCGCTTGAATAGAATAGACAAAGCTGTACTTTGTCTGTATGTTGTCTTCCGTAGTGTTGCGGTCCACCTCCCTACATGTGTGTCTTAAATATGTGTGTTTTTGTATGGATATGTATTTATGTACACAATGTGTGTGAGATTTCACCAGAGATGCTGTAACAGCATCTGTGTTCAGCGATGGTTCAACAGTTATCTCACCAGGGAGTTGACACTGCACTTGGGGAAAGAGCAAAACTGACAGACCGACGGATGCTCGCTTGCTCTGTCTCTCTCTCTCTCTGTCTCTGTCTCTCTGTCTCTCTCGCTCTCGCTCTCGCTCTCGCTCTCTCCATATATATATCAGACAATCTCTGCTCTCTCATTTTCTCTCTCCCCGTTCCTCTGTGCTCTCTCTTTACCCCTTTTCTCTCTAAGTCTTTCTCTTTGCTCTTCCTCTCTTTCTCTATACTGTCTCTCCCTCTTACTCTCTTTCTCTCACACATTTACACCCACATACACACTCAGCTCTCATCTCTTTCCTCGTCCCTCTCTCATGGGGCTGTTTTAGTGGTGTCGTAGCTGGGAGCCAAGCTGGGTTGGGGATGTCAATTACAGGGCTATGATAGGGGCCCAACTGCATTATGCATGGAGGTGTCCCACTGGGGAAAAAATGGCCTACAGCCAGGAAGGATGGATGGAAGGATGGAGGGATGAATAATGGATGGAGAGATGGCGGAGCGGAAAGCTATTGCAATCGGTGTTCAAATTGAAATCTTGCCCTGGTGCACACCTCTGAATCTAAGGGCCGAGGTACCCTGGGTGACTCGGAGTCGTGAGCTTGACAGTTAAGAAAGCACAGGAGGACTTTAATCAGTATTTCTTGCGTGTGTTGGGACCCACTGGGGTACCAACCATCAGAAAGGTCACATACGGTGCTACGTCTGGTGTCCCACATGCAGGCAACCTCTTGACATGATCGGTTTGGTGCAACACCTTCTTGACCTGAATTCACAGCATGTTTACATATAAAAACATGAGCGCACGCAAGGGTGTGTGTGCGTGTGTCTTGTGTGGATATGCGTACATGCCTTTGTGTGTTACCTGGAATCGAGCCTTGAGGCACACCACATGCCATAAAGTAGGTGAAACATAATTAACGACTACGATTTTTATGTTTGGCAACCAATTAAAGGAAGAAGTAGCAATCCCATTTCTGTGTATCAATTAGAATAGTATGAATAATATCAGTGGCAGGGTTTGAATCAGATGTCACGAATGTGTGGAAAGTGCTGGAACCCGCATTCATCAGGAAATTATGAGTAACCCTGAGAGAGGTAGTTTCAGTGCTATGGTTTTTATGAAAACCAGAGTGAAATTTTTCACCACTTCTAGGAGTGTAAAATTTAGCTTTGAAATGGGTCTATGGTTATTAAAATATTTCTGGATCAATGGAAGGCTTTTCTTCACCATAGGCTGAACATTTGCCATCTTGAAAATAGTCAGGAGTGCAACCAGTGAAAAGAGTGCACTTCACAATGGAGAGCGGCTAGCAAACCCGATAAGCTATTTGAATAATTTTGGTATGATACAATATTTAAAAGGTCTGTGATACAAGGAGTGGACCTGAAGTTGAGGTGGATGTTCTCATGTATTCAAGGGTATAATCTAGCAATATTTTTTTTGAGAGGGGCAAAAATCCAATGTGATTGATTGATTGATTGATTGATTGATGTTTGCACTCAGATCACTAACAAAGGAGGAACATTTTAAGCACACTGTTCATTTGAAACAATATGAGCATGCAGTGTGCATGTTTAATAGCCTCCTTGAAAACACATCGAAATCACAGATTGGTGATCAGAGACAAAAACATCCTCCCTAGCAAGGATTGGAGATTAGATACAGATCAATGGTTAAAACTAGGGTGTATATACAAATATATGCATACTTGCGTGTCCATACATGTGTGTGTGTGTGTGTGTGTGTGTGTATTACTGTCCCTGACGTCACCTAATGTCAGTCAGTGAAATGTGAAAGGTGCTTTTGTTGTTCACCACCACCATGGTGGGATGACACTATTTGTCACTGTAGTGACGGATTCCGCCGCCCTCAGAGGAACATGTGCAGGCGCCATCTCTGAAAGGCTGTCTTTGTGTTTAACACTCACTTACACACACTCGTACACACAAACATACAAGCATTGCTGGAACTGACAACAAAGGCGTGCTTATCCAGTGGTGGAGCAATAAGATTGGTCTACAATGAAACTCATAAGGCTAATGTTAGCGTCTCCTGCTCCAGTAAAAACCTTTTGTTTGTGTAATCAGGAAAAACACAGGATTAGATTGGTTTGAGATGCTATCTCGGAAATGATGCCCATAAGACCCTATTGTATGATGTTGACATGTTCTTAAATAACAGAGGGTGATGGCCTGCCTTCTATCTGATAAAACAGTCCTTGGGGAAATAAAGACTAGTTGTATTGTTCAGCTATCCAATTCTGTTTTCCTCCAAAACAGGCTGTCTGGCAGAGCCTAGCCTATGTCTTTACTGTTTCCCTGCATAATTGACTTAGCTTGTCACCATAATTGGGTTATGGCAAGGAAAGAAAATAACTGCTCTGCCGTCCATTGTTTTAAGATGCTGATCTTTCCTCAATGAGAGCAGCTCATTTTACAGCTTACTGTAATTCATCAACGGCAGCAATATGTGGGTTTATTGCTGCTGTGGGAATAGAATGACCATCCAACAGGTGGAGTCAGTTTTTATACTGTAAATGTAATGGTAGCTCCTAAGAAAAGAATACTGTGGCTCATCAGTTGGATTCAGCCTTTCATTCCAAGTAAAGCTAACATGGCTTTTTGAGTGGAAACCATATGTTGCACGATGCATTACTGCATGCTGCATAGTGAACATACCACATTATAGTTGCTAATAAATAATATGAGAAATTGTTGCTTATATTATCTTGTGGGAGTCATGGTGAAACGTGGAGATGAAGACATTGCTATTGTAACGCGGAATGTGGAATGTTTCTCTCTCTTTTCTAAAGGGATTTGCAATTTGCCATAAATTCTTCCCCCATGTCAGGTCAATAGTGGTTGGGACACTAAAGTTCTAGGGAGTCTGAAAGGAACCCTAGACAGTCCAGTGCTGTTATTTGAGCTAGGAGAAAGGGAAACCATTCATATGCACCTCTCTGACCCTTCTCCCATTCTTCTGTTGAAGAATAGCCTGCTTCTCTCACGCACAGTCAGCCCCAAGCCCCTCAGGGCATGGAGGGCCTGTTACATAAGACAGGAGTAAAGAATGCTCCAGAAAAGTCTTCAGCCATGACCTTGGCTTTAACAGAGCACTCCTATTGGTGCTGTTATGCCAGTGCCAGAAAAGTCACACATCTCCCCAGTCTGTGTTTAGCTGAGAATCTGTGGCAGGTTTGAATGAATGTGTCTGACAGTGCTTATATTTATGTGGAATCGAGTAAAGTTGGTAATTATTTATTTATACTTTGTAATATGATTATTCTTTAAAGACTGAACGATGGGAAATACTGGATTACTGGTGAGATTTGTGATTCAAAATAGGTACATAATAAGACAGTCATGACTTTGAGGATGTTGCATAATTTGTTATTTGAGGAAGCTTGTAGGTTGTAGCACACAGTTTCAGTGTCACTGGTGAACTAAGGCTATTAGTACATGAATGAGAGCTGTAGCTGTCCAAATCCCATTTCAGCAGTTTACTAATCTGTATTGGCAAACAACATGTGTAGTGAAAGGAACTTTCCAAACCCTTATTGAACCTGAAACCTGCCTCTTTGATAGACAAGAAAGGGAATGTTGAAGGGAAAAAACATGATCTTAATGTGGGCTATTTTATCAGCTATAAAAATTGACATTAAGGGAAAGCATCATGTAAACAGTGGAGTATATACTTACTCACATTTGCTAACCATTATATTGGAATGTAGCTGCTCACCACCGTGTAATTTCCTCTTCAATTCTGGTTGGCTCAGAGCTTTGATAAATTGTTCTTATTGGCTGAAAGGCTTAATGAGGCTGTTGAATGTTAGTTGAGCAAGACACAAACACACACACACACACACACACGGCTGTTTAAGGTAACCTTCTGTAGAAACACAAAAATATCTTATTTCTTGCATTGCCAAGCTTTTCTTATGCATCTGCATGTTACACTGTACATTATACACATTTTCATTATACATTATACATTATACTGTTCATATATATATACACAAGTGCACACAGACACACCCACTAGTATTTATCCTAGTATGTATTTACATTCTGGTCTGATGCACACTATCTAGAACCACATAGATCATCTGTCATTCTTCACTATAATACTTAATACAATTCTTAAAAATGTAAGGGATAGGTTCATAATCATCTTTTAGCATGGAAAGTATTCACTTCAGGTGTTGCACCTTGGCCTTGAATTGAAGATGTCTGGAAACAAGGTGGAAGGGTGGGAGGAAGACCAATAAAGTCACCCTTCCTCGATAAATCTGCAGCAATCCAACTAAAACCTCTAGAATTTACCTGTTTTCACAACTTTGTGTCTGCTACAGGGAACACGAAGTTCTTGCTTGATGTGTGTACACAGTAGGTAGTTAGGCTTGGCAAGACAGCTAGATGACTAAACTGCCATGCCAGTGGGCAGTTTTTCAGTGTTAGAAGATGGAGAAAGGGATAGGCAGTTAATTACTCCCACGCGCATTAATGCACACACACGCACACACACAGTTGTCTTGCATGGCATGTTCAGGCTGTATTTTGTTTAATGAAAGGTGTGGAACGTTCCCTCAATAGATTTTTTGATCTTTATGAAGGGTGGTACCATTCTTTTGTTTCTTTCTCTCCCTACAAGCATGTTTTAGCGTCTGTTCGGTTATTTGCAGTTTTAACTGATGATTGTTCCTCCCTCTCCTTTCTCTTTCCTCATCTCTTTCCCTGTCTGTCTCTATTACCTCCCTCTCACTCCCATATCCTCTTCTGATCCTATGAACATTTCTCTTTCCCCCCCACTGTCTACTAATGCCAATCATTGTCCCCTCCCCTCATCCTTCACCTCATCCCTTTATCCCCTTATCATTTATTTCTGGGCTCATCCTTCTCTTTATTCACTTTCCTTTGCTTCTGTCCTCTGTCTCTCCTAGCCCCCATATAGTTTTCCTTTCTCAGAGTATATTATGTGCTGGGACTCCTGGTTCTGGTGCGAGTGGCCACTCTCTGTGCGGTTCCAGGCTGTGCCACGAGCTCGCCCACTCTTGGTTCGGTCTGGCAATAGGCGCCAGAGACTGGACAGAGGAGTGGATCAGCGAAGGCTTTGCCACCTACCTGGAGGACATCATCTGGGCCCGAGCACAGCAGGTACAGGAAATCGCTGCCACATTAGCAGTCTACTATGGTCAGTTTACTGTAGCCTGTATCTTGTCATAGTAAAGTTACGGTGGCCATGTTTAGAGGGTCACGCTAGGTATACTAACACTATGAGATGACAGTATAAGATTCAGATACACCACTCTGTCTGAAACTTAGAAACACAGTTTACTGTGGCCATCTTGATAAGGTCATCGCGATCATCAGTGGCTTTCTACCTCAGTGGAAAATGAAAATGAAACAATTAAAAGGTAAGATTAGGTTAGTCTGTATGATGTTGTCTTCATCATCCAGAACTGAACTCATACCTTACAACAAATCAAGCAAACTTTCAAACAAAATTTCCAAAGGCTATTGTTGTGTGGTTATAATGCTATGTTGATTGCTATTATATTGGCTGTCAATATAAAAGAAGCATGGCTCACATGGCTCAAGCAGGCCAGCAATTTATAAAGATCCAGGTTTAAATGCAAAAACTAAATTTATTCACAGAAAACATGAAACAAAAACAATATCTGCAATAGCAACAGGACGGAGAAACCCTCCCCTCCAAAAAAAGGAGAAATAGTACTGCTCCAGAGGACATTTTATTGGCTGCCCCAGGAGGAGATAGGTAGCCAGCTAATTATGGATACCTGCAGAGAACAATGGATAAAGAACGGGAGAAAGGAGGAGTGTGTAACATTGGTACAAAACTTTGATTCCACATGGAGCAGAGTAGTCAGTTACGGATGTTTCTCATCATAAAGACAGTGGAAAGACAGCAACAGGGACAAAGTAAGCCCTGGTTATGCTAGTATGTGTGCGTAGGGTGGAGTTCATGTTCGTACATGTTTGTTTTATGTCTTTTCAGGAAATTCATGTGCATACAGATCTAATCCTCCTTGCTTTCCCACACCGTATAGAATTTCCCAGAAATGTTTCTCTTTTGTCTGTGCTCTTTAATCATGTTACTTTTATGATATGGGCTTGGCTGTGGGGGAACAGCTGGAGGCAGACTTGTTATTGCTGCCCAAAGGAGGTTAACGAGAGAGACACAGTGATGGCGACAACTGGTGCTCACTGCTTTATCATGACATTATGCTGCCTTTATCTTTTCATTTAGTAAGTCATTAATCTGTTCCTGTCTGCTGATGAAACTCTCTGTTTTCGCCTTTTTCCTCCTCCCACCTCCCGCTATTTCCCTCACACCCTCTTTTCACTCTGTTTTCTCTCCCTGTCTCTCTCTTTCCCCCTATATTTCTATCCCTCTATCCCTCCAGCTTTCCCCACGTGAGACAGAGGAGCAGTCTAACCTGAGGGCACTACTGAGGTGGAGACGACTCTCTGATGAGTTGCAGAACTCAGAGGAGGAGCTGCAGATCCTCAGGTATGTCTCTCATTGGTCGAGCCACCTGTCAGTGTAATCGTCTTACAGTGGTGGCTACTGTAGAAGTAATTCCTCTTTGGGGATAATGAAACGGTAGTACACCATCAGTGTCGCAAGCATGCTAAAAGCTAAAATCTATATTGATTCTTCTGAGTGCACTGAAATGAAGTTAACCCCAAATTCTGACTCCTGGTTGTCACCTTCAATCCTAACCATAAATGTTAGTAGAGAATTTACCAACTGACCCAGGATCCACATCTACAGGAAACTTCCTCTAAAGAGAAATCAAATCTAAAATAAATCAAGCACTTTTGAGAGATTATACCTTTCTCACTGTGTGCATGTGAGCACGGGTGTATGTGCATTCCAAGGATACAGGTGTGGCAGGTGTGGCCACAAAGTATATCCAGGTGTACTGTACCGTCATGTCTTAGACAGGCTTAACACATACACATATTGCGCACATGAACACGCAAACACATGCACATCTGTTTTATCCTGACAGTGTGGGACCCACACCTAGTTTGTTTTATCCAGGGTGGAATCACAATGTCACTGCAGGATTATGAGTTCAAACCCCAGACAGGGCTTAACTGTGTGAGGTTGGAAATTCTAAAACTTTGAATCAAAAAAAGTCTCTTCACAGGAGACATAGTTTGCTATTTACAGTCATGCTATGGAGAGGCCATACAGAGCATAACAGCAAATCAATCGATTTTATGGCCTTTCTACTTGGCACTAGCTTCTGACTATGTCACTTCACTAATAGAAACACAGTAGAAACACTAATGAATTAATGATATTTTGATTCCAAATCAATCCAAACTCCCCTGCATTCTACATCAGTGAAAGAAAAGCTTTAGTTGTAGTGCGTGACACTTTAAGAATACACTGCTCCTTTACTTATGGTTGACTGAAGGTTGAAATGGTTAGACATGATCATTTCTGCTTTTTTGCATGTCTAACAGTATGAAGTTTTATAGGACTGAAGGAGTGGAACGTCAAATCAAATCTTTTATCATTTATTTGTATAGCCCTTAATCACAGTTGCAGTCTCAAAGAGATTCACAATGCCCATAGTGTGAAAACAATAAATGGTGGCACACGACACCCCCCACTTGGACCCTTGTATATAAGGAAAAACCTTATATGCAGAATACAGTATACAGAATAGACATAATAGTTCATAATTTGGGTGGGACAGATCTGATGTGGGGCATCACAGCAAACAGCAGCTCAGTCAGCGTCATCGTAGGACTGGGGGACCACGAGGACGGCTTGGAAACACATAGGAAACAGACCCATACACGCAAGCAGACTCATACATGTATTCCAACTCACACAGACAGACATGACCAGCGCCAGTGGACAGAAATACAGGACATCCAGGCTAAATGTCCATCGGCAGGACTCTGAGCTAGTGTGAGCTAACTGGTCTAGCCTTACTCTAAGAAGAGACTGAGACACTCCCTAAATCGACAAGGCTAAGTTTGGTCAAATGATAAAGAGAATAAATGGGTTTTTAACCTTAACTTGAAGATTTCGATAGAGCCTGCCTCTCTGACTGAGGGGCAGGCAAACTATTCCAGAGATAGGGAGCGCAGTAAGAAAAGGCTCTTATTACCTGCAGTTTTCTTTTTGACTGCCGGAATAGATAGGTAGCCAGCGTCCTGTGATCTGAGGGCGCATGGCGGGTATATATGGTGTGACAAGATCTGCTAAGTAGGACAGTGCCATCCCATGTAATGATTTATATCTAAGTAGAAGCACCTTGAAGTCGCATCTAGCCTGAATTGGGAAGCAGTGTAGTGAGGACAGAATAGGCATTATGTGGTTGAATTTTCTAGTTTTGGTCAGGATTCTAGCAGCAGCATTCTGAACAAGTTGGAGATTTTTAATGCGTGCAGTAGGTAACCCTGAAAAGAGGACCTTGCAGTAATCAATTCTCGATAACAAAGGTATTTACTCAAATTTCTGCGTCTGCCTTTGTTAATATGGTTTGAATCTTGGCAATATTGCAAAGATGGTAAAATGCTGTTTTAGAAATTTCCTTAATATGTAACTCAATATGTAATATGTAAACAAGAGGGTAGGGTCAAATTTAACCCTGAGGTCGATGTATGTATGTAAAGTTGAGTATCATCAGCGTATCAATGGAAATGAATGAAGAATTTACGAATAATGTCACTGTGTGGTAGCATGGAGGTAAATAGAGAATAGTAATGGGCCCAAAACAGAGCCTTGTGGCATACCAAAGTCCACATTATCTATCAAGTAGATAAGGCCATGCTCATCCATCTATCTATCTATCGATCTATCGATCTATCGATCTATCTATCTATCTATCTATCTATCTATCTATCTATCCATCTATCCATCTATCTATCTATCTATCTACAGTATCTATACCAATAAATATTGATTGTTTTTTGAAAACAATTCAGTAAGTTGGCTGGCTACAACTTGTTCAAGTATTTTGGAGAGGTATGGCAGATTTGAGATTGGTCTGTAATTCTGAAGGACTTTGGGTTTGGTTTTTTGAGTAACTGCTTAATTATGTCCGTTATAAAGGCAGAGGGGACGGTGCCAGTGGAGAGCGACCAATTGATCATTATAAGAATTGAGGGTCCTAAGATGGGAAAGAGTTATTTGAATAGTTTAGCAGGCAGAGGGTCGAGCATGCAGGTTGTGGGTTTAGATGCCAGAACTAACTTGGAGAGAGTGTCTAGGGAGACTAAATCAAACTGAGAAAGTACACAGACAGCCCGGGAAGCACCAAGTGAGGTTTTCAAGGGTGAGGCAGCACCATGAGTGGAGAGTATACTGCTGATCTCATCTGTGATTAGTGTGATTTTCTGAGTGAAAAAGTTCATGAAGTTGTTAGCAGAAAACAGAGAGCTATTGGAGGAGGATGGACTATGTGTTAGTTTAGCGACAGTATCAAAAACTTTGGGTTGTTTTTATTTGCACTGATTAGCCTAGAGAAGTATGCAGTTCTGGCTGCTGAGAGTGTGCGTTTGAAATTTAGTCGGCTATCATTCCAAGCAAGCCAGAAAACGTTTGTGTTTGGTCAATCGCCATTTATGCTCTAATTTTCTACAAGCTTGTTTAAGTGCACGAGTATCGTCAGTAAACCAACTAAAGATTTTTATGGTGTTTTTTGTTACTGGCGGAGCGTTCAAATTGAGTGTGTTAAGTAGGGTGGAGTTTAGTTAATTTGTGAAAATCATCAAGTATACCAACATGATCAGAGAGTGGTGCCAGAATATTGGGCAATCTTTCAGCGAGTATCGAGGCAGTGGAAGCATTTATACATATGATACATATAGCAGCCATCGTGGATTGTTTCCGTACATTAAAATTGATCATTTCCAGTATATGTTGTGCATTGTGAAGTTCCATATCTACAAAATGGTTAACATGGTATCCATTACTATCAAGCTGTGTACGTCTTGAAATATGACGCTGTATATGAGTGAAAGGGTTAAACATGCACTTGAGAGTCATGTCTGCCTAGCAGTCCATCAGGGTGTTCCCGTATGAGGCAGACATAAGGGTGATTAGGAGGATCAGGGTTAGGTTTCTCTACAACTGACAAGGTTAAATCAACAACGGAAAACTAGCATCTAAAAATGCAAACACAGCATACACGCATGCACGCACACACACACATCACACACACACACACCCATGCACACATTTTGGTTGATTATGTTGTCTGAGAATACATTAGTACTGAAAAGACACCTAATTACGAAAGTGACATCAGAAGAAAAGACATTTCTTAATCCTCACCACTGTTAAAGCTGTAGTGAAGCATATTGGGGCATAAACAACGCCGCTGGCACATTAGCACATTAGACTAAACGACAGCTAAAATAACCATTCTGGACAGCGGCAACTTAAAAAAGAAAATCATCAGTATGCCCTTGTTTGAACGTTGGTTTTAATATGAGAGGCAATGGAAGGTCACATGCAGCCAATCACTCAGATTGTTGGGAACAGGCCGCGGCAGGCCTATTGATGTGGGCTAGACAGCCTGTATGTCCAAGTCCTGATCTGGCTCCACTGTACAGTATTACAGTTGTGGTGAAACATAATATGAATAAACACAATCTGGTTGTCACAATGCACAGAGAACTATTACAAAGGACCTGGTAAAGGGGTGGGAAGTACAGTGGGATATACAGACATATACACACAACCTCCTCACCGACATATGCACACAAACACACACGCACACACATACACACACAGGCTAAATGGCAGGTTGTGCTTTCCAGGTTCAGTGGGTCACTGTCGACACCCCGTGATCCAGCAGGAGCCCTGGTGGCCAGTGTTTATCAGTCCATTTCAGACAAGTTATATTTAGGGCAGCCTGGGCCAGACGCCATTCTCCCTGCTGATTTACTGGGCTGCTGGGAGCACTGCTCTACCTTATCCGGTTTCCACAGTCAACCCAGTGTAATTTGTCAGGATATGGCTCGCGGAGCTATAAACCTCTGTGAGTGTGTGTGTGTGTGTGTGTGTGTGTGTGTGTGTGTTTGACATTAAGTTCTGTCAGTAATAGCTCCTGATTTCCTCCTGCTCTCTCTCTCACTTGCATACAGACACAGGCACACAAATACACGTACACCGCCTACAAGTCAGATAAGAGCACCATTTATTTTAAAATACATTGAGCTATTGTGTGATTGTGTGATTCTCTAAGCCAGCAAGCAACAATTCCTCTTAAAGCTGTAGTAAATCATCTCTGACAAAGGCAAAAGACAGGGATTTACCCATCCATCCCTATTCTGGGCAGTAGGAAGGGTGGGGTCCCTTTGTCTGATGTGGCACTGATGGATCAACATTTTTCCTCGACACTGTGCCATTGGTCTCTCTGACACATGTAACTAACACTCTCTCTTCTGGAAATCTGGAAATACATGTTCTGTCACTGCTTTTCTCTCTTGCTCCAGTCCCTCTTTCTCTCTCTAATTCTCAGTCTGACACACACTCTCTCTCACACACACACACACACACACACACACATTTCTCAGGGATGCAGCATATCCTGCTGTCTTAAAAGGAGTCCATTTCATCTTATCACCTGTAACAGACAGACAGAGGCACTACTGGTCGAAGGAGACAGGATAGAGGGCAACTTCCCAAAATCACTCCTTTAAAAATGAATGTCACAGCAAAGGAAATGTTATGGCCCCGATACACAGACAACATTTTGAGGCTAAGCAGATTAAGCATTTTTGCCAATTAAGACAGTATTAAACAGTATTCTAGGGTATATTTTTGGCTATAGCCCACAGTGCTTTAGAAATAGTTATTGTTGTCAATCCCTATTTACAGGGAATAATTGGCCATCTCCATTGTCTGGGAATATTGGCAGGTAGCTGTTAATGCACAGATGCTGAACATCTTCACTAAGATGTTGTGTGATCTGGAAATGGATTCTCCCAGAACAGCCCTTGGTATCAGGATTTAAAAAAAATACATTTAGGTAACAAGCTAATGGGATGTGTATACATGTTCACATGCACATGGGGTGAAACACACTTTCATTCACATGATGGGAGTCTTTGGAAGAGCTGTAAAGCAGAATTTAGAAATTTCAGGAAGCCAATGACTTCCACTGAGCAGACCAGACATTCCCTACCATTCCCCCCATCATGTTCCTCCCCCTTTTTCTCCCATTCTTCCTCTCCTTTTGTGCTCTTTGCCCATCTCCCCCCTCTCCTCTCATTCCCTCCTTTTTTGCCTACCATGCTTGGACGAAGTCTCAAATAAATAAAATCTTTGAACCACTTGAGGTGCACCACTGTGCATCATTCCACTGTGCAGGTATTTTCCTTCTTTTTTACATCATACCTACATTATTTAATATGTGTATGTGTTCTTTGTGCGAATGAGTACATTTACCTGTGTGTGTGTGTGTGTGTGTGTTTGGCTCTGTCATGAAGTGGTCTTGTGTAAAAGCGCAGGCCGGTGATGAAGGGTGTATTGATTGGTGGGCCAGGCGCCTGGTGTATCGACTTGACAGGAGGGTGATCCTTCAAGGCCCCCCTATTGGCACACTGAGTTAATCTGCTCAGCCTGATCAATACCAGCTAACTGAAACTATCATTGCACAGCATCCCACATCAGCACTCTGTTTGTTTGGCTTTTATTGGTTTTATGTGTGTTTGATCGTATTTATGGCGGTGTGTATGAGAGAAAGAGAGAAAGCGAGAGGGAAAGAGAAAACAAGAGCATGCTTCTTTTGTGTGTGTGTGTGTGTGTGTGTGTGTGTGTGTGTGTGTGTGTGTGTGTTTGAGCTGCTAAGTATTATTAAATCCTCTGCTGTTAAGTATTGATTGGTTCACCTCCCAGCCGTTCACAACTTTCACTAATTTGATCACCGTTAGCAAACACAATACCAATCCCAGCATGGGCAGCAGACACACACACACACACACACACACACACACACACACACACACGC
>CABFOQ010001384.1:0-12355 GCA_900660455.1 Gephyroberyx darwinii | reverse complement strand
GTCGACATGTGTAAATGTCATAACGCAGTTAGGGTAAGCTCTTAATGAGATGACGCCTGGCTTACTCTGATATCAAACAGTTTACTGTGGTAAGTAAACATCTTAATCATTTCATTTTTGCATTTTCGTCGCGCAAACTCCGACCCACTGGAATTCTCTAGTCTCTATTTCTAGGGCGAGTGCATTTCAAGGCACAACTATAGCCTGGCGTTCTTGGATCTGTGATTCATTAGAGTAAAAAGTATAATTGTCAGTAACATCAGGTTGTCAGGAGTGTCAAGATTGCACAGATTACTACTGGGATCACTTCTTCCCCACACATTAGCTATCACTAAGTGAAGGGAAGGAGTAGGGAGGGAGGGAGTAGCTGGCAGAGGAACCGTTTGTACTTTTTGGTGGGTGGGACTGGAATATTCTGTTAATTCGGGACAGTAGGGATACTCAATCGCAGGGGATCAAAGCTTCATGTGAACAGCTTAATCCAACTCAGACCGTAGCCAGAGTCTGGCCAATAGCCTGATTACCCCATGCATGTAAATGTAGCCATTCAGGTGGACTTCTGTTGTCCAAAAGAGCTGATTTTACAGGTAGACCAGCCTGTCAATATGGAAAGTCGTCCTCGACTAATGCCACCACTGACTCATGTCCTGAACCAATTTCCCTGCACTCTGCCCTGTCTGAATAGCTTCTTACCAACTGTGTTTTCTATTGTGAGTAGGTGTGATCCTAACAAAAATGTTACCAACTTTCCTCACCACCACGATGGTGACACTGTCCTGTTTCTGCCCGACCTATTCGCTACATGGCGGTCATGATTAGGAACAATCAAGAAGGCCCTTTTTGCTTATTTGTTTTTTTCTTCAGCGGTTAAAAGACACAGTCATTTAGATCTTCACGACATTAATTTCAGTACTGATAGTGCAGTAATATTTACCATTTGGGAGAATGATTGTCATTTTAGTACAAAAATCCACAGGGTTTTTGAGATTGAAGATAACTGTAACATGTCTACATGATGGAGATAATGCAGAATGATGAGAAGTGTGTGTGAAATGTCCCTCTTATTACTGTTACACACTTTCACCAGCATGAAAGCATTTTAATAGTCACTGCATAATGAGCTGTTGGTGTGTTTTTCATAATAAAGTATGTTTGGTTGTAATTAGGGCGTGTCTTTGCCTGTATTGAATTGATCTGAATCAGGAGGTGCGACTAACCCTAGTGACCTCAAGGCCAATAATTGAAAATATCTCCTAATAGCACGCTGAGAGTGACATGTCAGCTTTCAGCTTTGTGTTGCCGAGGAATGTCATGAATTTGCAAGTAGAGAAAAGGAAACGGCTACACCGGTTTTGCACCGGCATGTTTCTCCATTCCGTATGATCCTTACAGAACATTACCGCTAAATATACATCTGTCAATGCATAATTGAATAGAAAAAGATGAATTAGGACACCAAAGTTGAGGCTAGAGTGTAATTAGTCCCTAAAGGATACCTAAATCACTCTCATCTCATGGAATGAAAAGTGTCAGTCCCTCCAAATGTCAAGATGAAATGGAACCAAAGGTAGAAAGATTTATTTTTTTCTGTTCGTGCACATCTAATTTCTAATCACTGGAAATCCAGTGTTTGAGTGAGTTGGAATCTCGGCTGCAGATGCCTCTCTTTGTTGAAAAAAGAAATTAGAAATGGGACATTATGCAGCAAATTTAATTTTTCTTTAGTGAACACTGAACTGTCAAATGCATTTCCACACCCAAGAATCATTAATGCAGGCGCTAATAGAACAGTGAATAATTTACCTTTTGAAGCATGCTGGGTAATTCATAGATTTAGCCACTAGGTGGGATAGTGAATCACAGTTCTGTCTTGAGTCTCTGGGTCCTTTTACTTTGCAGGAAAAGGAATCATTTTTCACAAATGGGTTACGTAAAATGGAAGAAAGTCAGTGCAATGCAGCATTGTGAATGCTTTCATGATGCGGTAGGACGATGATCTAAATGATTGTTTGAGAATCATGCACATTTTTAAGTTGTTTTTTTTTTGAGAAACAGTCCACAGCTCACAAATCCCTTTTAAACATGGAAACAAAACAAGACGGATACAGATGTAGGATGTAATTCCAGATCTGTTGAACTTCAGCAGAAAGCTTATTTGATCCCCAAGGTAAAGGTCCTCCCTGATGGGAAAGGAAGTCATCTAGTCCTGCTGTGGTAGCCAATAGCTAACAGATGTGACCGCGTAGGGCGAAGGGCCGGAGAGCAGGCGGTATGGATCTATAAGAGAGGGCCAGTGGATGCAGAGTGGAATAGGGGACTGGTGCCATGGACAAAGAGACAGATTATCTACTGATGACCTACATATATATCCACAAGTTGACGTGTAGTTTGGATTTTTTTATTATCTTCAACTGCCACCTCATAGTCAAGTTATTGCTAAAATTCTCTTTTTACTTTTGCCAAAGGCTTAGGGCAGGAGACTATAACAATACCACTTGGAACGAGTCTTGCTTAAGTAGAGCTTAGAAATGGCTTACTTGCCTGGATTTCAGCAGATGTGCAATTACAGAGGAATTCTTTGTGACATATCTACTTGTTAAACGCAACTTCACCAGTTTTCCCAAGAGTCTGATTCACCCTCTTTGCTTTGGACAAGGCCGCCATGAATATGCAACAAAGCATAATTCATTGGTTGGGAATACAATAGCAGCTTGCTGTGAAAGCGCTTGTCTCTGAATGGGGCCCTGAATGATGCATTTAGAATGCTTAGAGAGTGGGTTTTTCCCTCCACAGCCTCTAAGGTCCGCTTGCGTATGAGCCGAACATTCACAAAGATCTGTCTTTTGTTGTAATAACACAGACAAGTGTTTAGCTCCTATATCACCAGTAATAGACATGAAAAACTGGGATTTACAACATTTTGTTATGGTCTGGCTCAGTAATGAGAAAAAAAAAAACTAACAGATGGCCATGCAAGGGAAGGTTTTCTTCCATTTAAATTTGTTTTCCTGCACAGAGGTAATTATCATAATTAATTGTAGCATTAATATAGGTGGGAAATGCCTCATTTGAGGTTTTTGGATAATAATGGGATTTACTTTGCTCTAATTTATAATGACCTTTACTGGCAGAGCCATTTATTTTTCCAAACAAATTTTGGCTTAAGTAGTTTATCTATTATCTGTTCTGTTGCCTCCGCAAAATTGTCTTGGTGTTTCACTGGAAGGTGTATAATGTATAATCACGAGGGGCTGTTGTCTTATCATTATGGCTGTAATGGCCTATTTTTGCTCAAATGATAGTGAATGAATTTTATTCACACGTCTGCCATGCCACTGCCTGGAGGAGGAGGGGGTCTGCGCTGACCTGAAATGACTAATTAAAATGGACGGTGGTGTGCATGAATAAGATATGACACAGAGTGACAGTTGGCATGAAAATGAGAGCCATGGTGGTTTGCGAGACACCGGTTTATCAAGCCTGTGAATTATTGTGTTATGTGTGAACAAAAGATTCAGCTCACTGCGAAATATGCCAAGAAGGATACCTCAGCCCCAAGCCTGAGGACTGCTTATAGACCACACAAATGTCTTGAACCAGTGTGTTACATAGAAGCCTTGTGTGAGTCAGTGTGCTCTTTTCAGTAGTGTTTGTTACTACGGTGGAAACAGAACATGTGTCCATACCACACATAGGACTGTTGTCTAACTTGTAAGGCAATGCCGTCATTTAAACCAACTTTCTCTTGGACTTCTGGTTTTACCACCGTCTCGTGTTTCATTTAACTCGGGGTTTCATTAGATGGCAATTCTTCCTCTTCGTGCTTATCCTCATTCATCCCTCCCTGCCTTTTCAGGGATAGGTGTGTGTATACAGAAGTGTGGAGCATCTGTTTCTCATGTTCTGGAAATCTCATGTTTCTCCCCCCATCCACTGTCCTGGAACATGCTCCAATTAACAAAGGAAAAACAAAGGATTGCTGCACCCTGAATGGATATTTTGAATAAAGTCTATTTTGAGCCCCAAGAAACCCTTTATTTAAAAATGGAATGAGTTAGACGACCAGCCACGGCACCATCATTTCTACCCTTCTGCTACACCATCCACAGTAGAACACTTGATTATATTTTGTGCGTGTAAAATGAATGCTTAAACCTGACTTTTTCCATTGCGGTAATATTGAGAGTGCCACAATTTTGTGCAAAGTAACTGCGAAAAAAACATTTTCCCTAATATGTAATTGCATTGTTGGATTCTATTAAATTGTCAGAGCCGATATTATTAAGCAATCTTTCATAAGTGGATCTGCACTCAACCAATGCACTTACCTTATTTCTCAATCCCTCCTTGTAATGTTTTAACATTGTACCTGCTGGTAACCCTGATTTACCATTTCATTTTCATGCATGGCAAAAAAAAGCTATTGCAACTGTAAAATTTGACTTCATTATCTTGATAAATCAGCATGAGTTTTTAAAAGGCAGAAAAAGACAGTTTGGAGATACAGTCCATGCTAGTGTGATTGGGAATACAATTTTATATATGTTTCCAGATTTGACAACTGGCATGAAATGGCACAGATGATTAAAATTTTCATCGCTTGTAATTGGTCAACACAACATTGTTGTCAGCACTGTGTTAGCGCTGGCATCTGGATGAAACCTGAATGCACCACACATATATATAAATATAAATACAGACCCAAAACTTTAGGGATGCATTCACCCAGATTTTAGCTTGGAGACAATGTGCCATTTTCTAAATCAAACTCAAGTGCAATGCTGGAAGCTCCTGTTTTAATGGGATCAGAGCATTGTGTGCTGAGATGATTAAAATCTGGATTCTTTAAATATGTCAGGCAAAAATCAATGACGGTAAGCCCGACTCCTGTGCCTTATGGCTATCCTGAGCTTTCTGTGGACTGATAGAAAAATAATAATTAAAACAAAATCACCATCTTAATTTGTTTTCCATCAGTCTCCTGAGAGATCATCTTTGCTGTGTCTTTGGTGTCTCATTATACTTTCTAATCAAGACTCTTTAAAAAAAATCCCTTTAAAAGGGGACAGACTGTTTGCCCTTCCCCCAGCATGCTGCTTGCATTGCAGCCATGCGACTGCCACTTATTATGTTACAAATGACCAAGGTAAGCCTGACATTTTGATTGCATACAAAAAAAGCCCTGACCATGAAAGGCTTTCATAGTGATGCAACTCTGATCTCTTTCATTGCTCACTCTCCCTAATGAAGATTCTCCAATACAATTAAAAAACCCAGGTATCTCACGGCTTGGGCGACAAAATCATCAAATCATTTTTTCCTCTCCCACTGTGTCTGTTGATCCAGGCGGGTATGCGTTTCACCCACGTCCAGTCAGGAGCTCCTCTGACTGCAGTGTCTGAATTGACCCGGAATAAGAGGGGAGAAAAATCAATGAGTACAAAGGATGGCGAACAGGCAAATAAAACTGTTTTAAATTACAAATGCTGAATAAGGATTTTTTTCCTCCACATCTTTAATTCAAGAGTGTCTTTTTGTCTTAATTACCTTGACTTCACATACAATTTGCTTTGGCAAGAGGTGCAGTCCTTTAAAATAAAGCCCATCCTGTCCCCTGAACATTGAAACAGCTGCTGTTTCTTTCTCTTTAGTAAAGATTTTATTACATCTTCATAAGACAAGGAGCATGTTGAATAATCACAAGTGACACTTTGTTTCAACGATACAGAAATAAAAGTAGCTGCTGATGCAGCTGAACACAGAAATGATATTCTTGTATTCATTCTAACACCCCAGGAAAAGAAAAGTTGAGAAAACTTTTCCCCTCTCTACAGCATTTGACTCATTACAAAGCTATGTTTATCTTGTGGATATCTATATGTGGGATCTACAGCATAGCTACAGCAGTACATTCTTAGTGTAGCAGTGTTTCCAGTATTCTGTGTTGTGGATGTTTTTTGTTGGGTGTAATAGTATGCACCCCTTGTCTAAACCCAGACTGGGTCACAAGGTCTCAGCTTAGCCTGTTGCTGATTGTCTGCTTGCTTAGTGCTCAAAAAATAAATAAAATTAGGCACAGATGGCAGTCCTTGCCCAAATGAAGTCAGTTTATTGGGGGAAGGAGAGGTCTTGAATAGTCTACTTATATTATCTGAAAAAAAAACAAAAAAAACATTAATTGCTGATTGATAGTTTCTGTATAATATCTATTGTAGCCCTTGATCCCTTTTGTTCCCATCTCCAATCCAAGCACAAGAAAAGAGAGCATCTATTCCCTTTGTCACTCCTTTTTACTTGCAGAAATTGGATATACCTATTTGCTGTACTATTTGCAAACTGTAGCCTATCCCATCATGCCACTACCATAGCGACCTATTGTGCCTACCCTCTTAGTTCATCATTTACATGACAAGCTATGCTAATAAAATGAGTATGCACTGCTACCACATGCATTGAACAGTCTGTCAAATCTAATGTTCTTCAACCTAATATTTTGAACGTGTAATAGTAATTATTTTATATAATATATAGAATAATTAACTATTAATGGACTTTGTTTTCACTCTATCTATATTATATCAGGGTTGTAGTGGGAGGTAAACCCACCTAAACTTTACCTACTTTTATAAACTCATGTACATATTTTCAAAATAAATTAATGGTCTAAATAGTAGTTAGTATATGATGATATAGGTTACATGACAATAAATCAGAAATCAATACTATTTTGAAAATATATGTAATTATATCTTTTAAAAAAAAAAAAAAAATTTACACTGGTGGTTCTCCTTTTTGCTGGTCACCAACTGCAGCCTATATTTCCCCACCTTTCTGAGATCAGGTTACCCACTGATCATGAAGTTTGTGCACTTGCTGACAGGTTCAGTGTCCTGCAGTTCTGAGAACAGAAGTTTGCATTGTAGAAGCCTCTGGCTGACGTCACTCGTCTTGAGTTCCTTGGCGTGAGGCTGAGGAGAGTCTCTTCAATTTGCTTTTCGAGACCAACTGGCAACCCACTCAGTCACACTCTCACCCTCACTCAATTACTGACCAAGTCTCTCTTCATCTCCTGCCACCGTACTCAAACACCGCAAAACTGGGAAGTAAATGTCTACTGAATATTTTTCATTTTGTACTCTAGAGGAATACGCCGACTGTCGACGCCACGGTGAGTTTTATTGTCTGTGTTTTTACCGTGGGAAGTTTGCTAGCGGTGATCCATACGGTCCGGTTTTTGTCATTTCACTGGTTCTGTCGATTGGCTAACAGCTAAGCTAACGTTAGTTTGCTAGCCAGTAGCTGTAGCATCCTCTTCGGCACTTGCCACATTCTAACGTTATCGGTTCCGTGAGTTCAGCACGGTGATACAAAGTTGTCATTAATGTAACACATTTACAAATGTACACTTTGACACTTTGTAAAGAAATATAACAACCGTAGCCATGTTGAAACGGTAACTTAGTGACAAGACGAGCGTTCTATCACTGGAGTTGAGCAACTAACGTTAACGGTCGACACCGGCACTTGCGAGCCAGTCACTGTTGTTCGTTCTTTCTTTTCGTTACCTCGCAGCACGGATCGTGTCTTTGTAGCCAACTGGTCCACTCTGCAGACCCACCGTTCATTCAGAAACGTTAGTGAATAGATGTTTCAAACCTTACCAAACTAAACAAGTTAAGTTAGCTAGTCCAAATATCAAGTCTTAAGTCAAAAAGTAATGGTTGTGGTCTCTAATTAACCCTGGTTTGATAATAGTAAAAATGCAATGAATTCATCTCAATCTTGGTATTTTATTGTATTATTAGCCTCTTCAACTTGGCTTGCATTAAAAGCTTTGCTGGTGGTATCAAACGGGCAGCCCGCTGGTCGAAGCTCCCCCTCAGTCTTGTCTTTTTGTTGCTTCCTCATAAAGGAGAGCGCAGCTAATGGTGCAGCTGCGGTCTGGGTTGAAATTTACCCTTTGTGTTTATGACAATATCCTCCATTTTTCTGCTTTCCTATAGCCTAACAACAAGCCACTCGCCATCTTGGGTTATTTAAATGACTGCCCTCTATTTATAAGATGCTTTTAGGTCATGAAGTTACGAAACTTTCGAGGGGAGAAGATGAGAGGGATATGACCTTGTTTTATATTGAGTTGAAATTGTGCACAATTTCTTACTTAACCTGTCATACCGTTTAAGCTTTCATAACATAGTTTGGGGTGTTTTTTTATTCTGCTTTTGTCTTACAATGATGAAACGTCAGATGTTGGCCTAGCCCAAGAAATACATTTTAAACCATGTAGTGACTCTTGTCTAAACCTGGGGGACAGAAGCACAAATCAACTTTCTAGTCATAAATCACTGCATTCTCAGAAAGCCAAGTGGGTGGGAATTTACATGTACCTGTGATAAAGTTGTGTCACTGCCTAATACCTTTCATGCCCAGCTCTTTTAGCTTACTATGAGTTGGAGAAATGCCCAGCGGCAGCATCTTATTTGAATACCCTCTACCTTGCTGTCAGTTCTTAGACTTGGTGCCTGTTTCCGTTTGCTAGGAAATCGCCAGCAACACATGCGTAGACACAGGGCACACAGACAGAAACTGCAAAATGCTCAAATACGTTTATGCAACATTAAGAGCATGTCAACCAAATCAAATGAATTAGGGCAGTGCTTCAATTAACGTTAATATTAATGTTAACCTGAACAAGATCTTTTCTCTGGAAATCAACTTGGTTGGCCCTTTCAACATGACAGCATCAAACCTACAATACACCTCTGTTTTGTCATACAGTAGTGTTTAGTGGACAGTCATTTGTAAACAGTTGGTCCTATATATTGAGTGCATGATTTACCGGTGCAAATTTCATATGCCGCATTTTGTTTATTTTGGCAGGCCTTTGTTTTTGTTTGCACTACAGTGGAATTGATTTGTATTTGCAGGTATAATTGATAGTAATGAACTAATGTGGGCCTTTTCCACACACGATCTAAGTGAAATGGCAGTAAACATTATTCCTGTTAAGGTCTATCATTTAAATGGCTTCAGTAGCCAAGGAAGCAAGATAAATCACATTACAGCCTTGATGTGTTATGCATGCATCCAGTAACTGCCAATGAATCAACCAATAACCAGATACACAGCTAGAAGGTCACTAAATTTGCCTCATATTTATTCAGAGCACATGTCCTTGAAAACCTCTGCAGAGTGAACAATATTGAAGGGCTACATATCACAGGCTTCTATTGTGAGCTTTTAACACTAAGAAAAAAAAGAGTCAGCAGTATGGTGTTTGAATGTTAGTAATATCACAGGGTATTGTTCTTCAAGGGTGGAAAGTCTCTAATGTAGCTCATGGTTGCTAAATTGCTTGAAACAGCACTTTTAAATGTTAGCAGCCCCAGTGCTAAGATTAATAGTTTATTTTCAGCTCAATCATTATATCCACTTGGTTATAGACTGTTTTTTGCAAGAGGCCTAATAAGTTAATGCTTAATATGAAGGGGGAAAACAAAAAAACAAATCCAATTATTTTGCCAATAATAAGATGTAGTGCACAAGATATTGCAAACAGTAGGCCTACTAATCTCATCGTCAGTACACAATATGGTATATCCACTTTGTTCTGTAACTCTGTTTGGGCTTTACAGGCTATAGAGATCAAAGGCTAGGGTCAGTGGTCTAACATTTCACTTTGCTTAGGCTACTGGGGTTAAGAGCGACTGTTAGGGTTAACCAGATTTGTTTTTTTCTCGGGCTGAATTTGTCACAGTGCTTGCCATTTTAAATGGGATTTTATTAAACATGTCTGGGTCGTCAGATTTCTTACTTCCTTAGTCTGTCTCAACATGTTTGTGTGGGATATGAAAGGGTCCCGGTTGTTTGGGTTCTTTTGAAAGGATGAACTATACCCATCAGTAATTATGGCTACCATTCTGTTTGAGGGCTGGTAATAATTTTGTGTTTTCACCCATTTTCCCCTGCCTCTCCCATTCTTACCCTTTTCCACAAGCTTGCACTCATTAATCAAAGACGCTGGACTCCTGCTGAGGGCTGAGCAGGTTCATCAAATTGGCAGCCAGTTCACTGTAAAGAATGGTGCGGGGGCTCTTAACACACAAGCATAAATAAATCTAAGGTCTTTGTATGCAAGTCCTGGAGGTTAATACTGTATAATTCAATGTCCCCTCTTTGTCTTTTATGATTGATGTTTTTAAACATTTAAGGCTTGACGGGAGTCCCTTTTGTAGGTCAGGGTTGACACTTCATGATTGGGTGAGCTTGGGGGAGAGGTACTAGGGAGGTGGATTATTAGGAATATGTCAGGGAGATTACTCTTTTTCACTCATCTTCCTCCTGGTCTATTTTCTCTCTGCCCGGAGATGCTTGTCATAATGCTTTAGCTGATCCAGGGATGCTTCAGAGATTGAAGTCTTTGTGCTGTGTTAATGTGGTTGATGTTTGAAATGTTAGTGGTCTGGCCTATTAGTTAGGCCATCTAGTATTTAGATGCATCCATAGCTACGATTGCAGTCCAGCTGAGATTTGTTGAATAGACTCCAAATTCATAATTTAGGGCCAGGTGGTTGCAGGAGCAATACAGACGTTCAGTAGCCATTGTAAACCATTCCACTCACACACCAAGATTGTGCCCCAGCAACCCTCTTTTTTTTTATTGATCCTCCTGCATTTAAAATCTGGTCACTGCTGCCACAAACGCTTCCCATTTTAGCTGTGGTAGGCATGCTGCTGCTGCAGCCACATTTTTAAATATTTAATTCTTACTCAACATTGTGTGGCCTGATAAGGGACTGGGGAAAAGTAAAAGAATCCATCCCTAAAAATGTTTGGGTCAGCATAGGCCAAAATCTTAGTGTCTGCCTTAGTTAATTGACTAGGCTCTTCCCTCATCTCCAGGATGAGACACAGGCAGTGGGCATGCTTCTTCAGATGATTGTATGCAAGACTGATGTGCATTAAGAGTCATGTAACTTCCTCTCTGCCTATAAAAAACGTTCTCACACATTCACATTCTGAAGCAACATCTGGTTAGAAATACACAGTCAACTACTGACTGATGTGATATAAAATTGAAAGTATGTGCCAGCCACAGTAAACAAACTTCTTTTTATTGGATTAATGCTCCCAAGTGCTAGACCCTGTTTTAGCTGAGTGGTTTGAAAGGATCCACAGCTTGGCTGAAGTGGATTATCTGGAAATAATCTGTATGAGTACAGAGGTACTTCACAACAACATGTAGGCATGCCTGCTGTAGGGTTATTGTTCATTCTTTTCAATCTATAGATTGATCTATAGATGATAGATTTTGTAGATCATAAAGAGAACACAACAACTTAACAACTTAAATCACAATGGGTATTGAGTTATTTTTGGAGGGTGATACTGGTAGTGCTGAGTCATAGGCCCAATACCAGAGTGATATTGTGATTGCTTGTACGTGTAGGCCTAACACACAAGTCTAGGCTGTCTGTTGGAAGTGAAGGAGTGAGCTTGGTGAATGAAGTAAAGATGTTAAGATGCTGAAAGCCCCAAGTCTGACAGACAAAATGTTCATCCTGACCTCACCGGCCAAAGTGTATAACTCTAATCTAACACAGCTGTCAAGGAGAGGATGGAGAAGGAAACCAGCTATTAGGACATAGGTTAACTGTTACTTATTACTCATCACTTTGCACGCATCTTTCTCTCCAGGCAGGCCCATGGCATTGTCTGTTCTTTAAACAATGGCACGGAAAAGATGGCTGAGTAACAAGAGCGGGCTCAGCCGTGCGTAGTTCAAAGAGTTACTGCGAAAGACATTTATTTAAGACGGGAGAGTGACCTTTTTTACTCTTGCCGCTGGATGAAACATCCAAGTATAAAGGAAAGTAATCTATCTTTTCCACTGTTATTCACACTACAAAATGACACAGATGGAGCAGCAGGATGAGCCGCTTGTAGGTGACGTACAAAAAGTGCATCCGCTTCACTTTGCTGCTGCTGCCACTGATGTGAGTGCATTTGTGTAAGGATGGAAGCATCTCTTCTCAGCTACGGCAAAAATCCTCTGAGAGCTCCCATGTGTAATCTGAATATTTATAGCTGATTTAGAAAGCATACAGCGAGAGGGTAACAACATCTTTTCATGAGACAACATATCCTCCCATTTTCACACATTCTCATCAGTTGACTTTTTCTTTGGGAACGGCACAGAGCCTAAATGTGGCAGATGAAACAGGCCAGATGTGTGGATTTCACTCTGAACTTTTTTCTCTTGTCAGAACATTACATTCTTCAAGGGAATTTGAATGGTCTGTGGACTGTTGTGGCTGATGAAGACATAAGATTTGAATCTGGCAACTCCAAAGCC